>SJXQ01004016.1:0-45377 GCA_006408695.1 Aepyceros melampus
AGTGGCTTCTGTCCACATGGGATTTGGCAAGTTTGGACTCTCATGGTATCCATGGAGATACAGTATCAAGAGCACATCAAGAAACATTCTGGAGGTGAAGGTATGGGGACCTAAAGAGAACAAGGAATCAAAGACGTTGAATCTCACCCAGGAATCTAGAAGCAAAACAGCATCAGTGATAGACTTGAGAAATTGGACAGGACAGCTGATTCCACATCAGATATGTGAAGCCTGCAGTGCTGACAGGCTGTCACAGGGAGAACAATTCACAGGGGATCAGAGGAAAGAAGATCTCAGAGGCTGGGTGGCCAGTCTCTCTCTTCAACACCTTTGGCAAGGGC
This sequence comes from Aepyceros melampus, assembly GCA_006408695.1. NCBI lineage: Eukaryota > Metazoa > Chordata > Mammalia > Artiodactyla > Bovidae > Aepyceros > Aepyceros melampus. The sequence continues at coordinate 342 of SJXQ01004016.1, forward strand.
ACAGTTACTGTGTTGAGAGCTCTTTTTTGAATTTAACAGCCTGGGTTATTTGCAGCATTTTTTTTTCCTTTTGAGCCAAAATACAACCTCCTTCCAATTTCTGCTTTCTGAAACAGAAAAAAACACATCTGTGCCTCATCCCACATGACAAGTTTTCACAAATTTGCAGAAAACTGAATCCCTAGAACACTATCTTTCCCAGGTTCATCCTTCTTAGCCTTTTCAGTGGTTTTTGTGTATTGTTTTTAAATCCCTTACCAACTCTGTTGCTCCTCTCAGAACAGGCTGTCATCCGTCAATGTCCCTTTTCACTGTGGTGCAACCCAGCAGTGAGCCCCCATGGGCATATGGATTCCTTTTCTTTGAGAAGTCACCTTGTTTCCAGTGACCAAGAGGACCAAGAGAACTGGCACATCACACTTATGACATGTGCAGAACATCTGGATGTGAACCCAGAAGTTATTGTGAACACCGTGAGGTGAATGACCCCAGAGTAACTGACTGAAGAAAGGAGTGTTTGGCTCATTATGGAAGTGTGGAGGTTTAGAGGAAAAAGTGGAGTAGTGGTCCAGTGACTAAGACTCCAAGTTCCCAGTGCAGGGAGCCCAGGTTTGATTCCCGGTTGGGGAACTAGATCCCATATACCACAACTGAGAGTTTTCATGCTGACACTAAAAAGATCCTACATGCCACAAGTAAGACTAAAGAGGAAGATTAAAGATCCCTCATGCTGCAACAAAGAGCCAGTGCAGCCAAATCAATGAATATTTTTTAAAAGTGGATCATGAAAGTGTAGGAGTTGTCAATGGAGGAAGGAATAGATCCAAGGAAGGCTCACTGTTAGAAAGAGCAAGGAAGCAAAGCCTTAAAGGAGAGGTGCAGCAGGTAATATTCAGAGTTCACAGGAAAACAAGGAACAGTTTCGGGAACTGAGGAAAAGCTGTTTTGTTTTACAGAGTCTGCCTCAGTTAATTTTAGAGCAGTAGCGTTCAAAGTGTAAAGAAGTAAAATGCTGCAGATCTTTGAGGAATGAATTCTGAATTACAAGGAAATGGGACAATGGGTATTTGACTACTCAAGAAGGAAGACTGGTAGTCAAGTTGATGAAAAGGAAGGGTTATAGGTATGTATTTGATTTTTGTTGTTGTTGTTTTTCATTTGAAGTTAGGTCGACCTTAAACATATTAAAAAGATCATAACGATTTTAGACAGTTACCATCTCTAGACTTTTCAGTTGTACAAGGAGGGTGTTAGGCTAAATGCTACTGGAAGCTTCTCCAGTAAAGAAGTAAAATGCTGCAGATCTTTGAGGAATGAATTCTGAATTACAAGGAAATGGGACAATGGGTATTTGACTACTCAAGAAGGAAGACTGGTAGTCAAGTTGATGAAAAGGAAGGGTTATAGGTATGTATTTGATTTTTGTTGTTGTTGTTTTTCATTTGAAGTTAGGTCGACCTTAAACATATTAAAAAGATCATAACGATTTTAGACAGTTACCATCTCTAGACTTTTCAGTTGTACAAGGAGGGTGTTAGGCTAAATGCTACTGGAAGCTTCTCCCAGCTCTGATTTCCTATGGTTCTGTAAGGGATGAAATCTAGAGAAGAAAAGGAACTTGGATGCCTGCAAAGGGAGTCTGTAGCTATCACACAAGGATGGTCAGGGAGTTCTCAGTCTTGAATTACACATCCTGCTAGGATCTCTTCTCAGAACACAGTTATATGTTATCTAGTATTTTTTCTCTATGTCTGTGTCTGTATTTCTGCTTTGTAAATAAGATCACTTATACCATTTTTCTAGCTTCCACATGCATGTGTTAATAGATGATATTTATTTTTCTCTTTCTGACTTCACTCTATGACATTCCTTAGGTCCACATTCCACATGCCTCTACAGATGATCCAATATTATTCCTTTTTATGGCTAATATTCCATAGGGCTTCCCTGGTGGCTTAGATGGTAAAGAATCCACCTACAATGCAGGTGACCTGAGTTCAATCCCTGGTTGGGAAGATCCCCTGGAGAAAGCAGTGGCAATCCACTCCAGTATTCTTGCCTGAGAATCCTCATGGACAGAGGACCCTACTGGGCTACAGTCTACGGATTCACCAAGAGTCAGACATGACTGAGCGATTAAACACAGCACAGCAATATTCCATGTGTGGCTCATTCATTTTGATATACAGTAGACACTAACAACATTGTAAAGCAACTATACTCCAATAAAAATTAATTTAAAAAAAAACACAATTAGATCACCATTGCTAATCCTTCTGCATGTTCTCTCTTGGTTAAAGGCTTTGCTGTTAGTTCCCTAGACTGGAAGCTTGCAGTCATTCTTGCTTCTTGCTCATGTTTCCCCTGTCTATAATTAACTAGAGTTGTGAAGTCATATCTACTAAAATCTCCATTGCAGCTCTCCTCTCCATCCCTACTACTGCCTTTGTTCAGGTCTTGAGGTCACGACACCTACAATAGCCTTCTAATTTGCTCCCCACTTGATGATCTCAGCTGGTAAAGAATCTGCCTGCAATATGGGAGACATGGGTTTGACCTCTGGGTTGGGAAAATCCTCCAGAGAAGGGAACAGCTACCTGCTCCAGTATTCTTGCCTGGAGAATTCCTTGCCTATACAGTCCATGTGGTCACAAAGAGTCAGACATGACTGAGCAACTTTCACTTTCCTCAGATCCACCCAGTCTGGCTAAGGCACAAGTCTGATCTTTTCTTAGTGTTCAGCATATCCCAGTGTTTCCCCATTTCCTGAAGACTTATGCTCGTTCACCAGCCAACAAGTCATAATGGGGTAGGTATCACCCTTCCTGGCTCCCAGCCTCATCTCTGACCAGACCCCCCTCTTGCCTCCAACTTACACTGGAATGAGGTGCTCAAGCACTCGCTGCTGTTGGCTGTTCCTTGCCTGTAATGAGCTGCCACTCGCCTCCTTCACTTTAACCATGTTCTCCTTTTGGCACCCACCTGGATTTTGAAAAAGCTTTTTTTTTTTTTTTTGGTTGTTATAGAAAATATCAAGCCTGTATGAAAGACAAGAGAACAATATGACAACCTCACCCATGTGTCGTCTCTCAACTGCAACAGTTATCAACTCAGGGCCATCTTGTTTCATCCACACCACTGCCTCCACTTGCAGTGGGGCATTTTTGAAGCACACCCAGACAGCATGTCATTTCATTCATAAATACTTAAGTGTGTATCTTTAAAAGAGAAAGATCTGTTTTTGATCATCAGATTACCACTGTAAAAAGTTTTATTTTTGGCCATGCCACATGGCATGTGGGATCTTAATTCTCTGACCAGGGATGGAACCTATGCCCTCTGATTGGAAGCTCAGAGTCTTAACCACTGGACCAGCAGGGAAGTCCCCACAATACCACTTTTTAAAGTGTGGTCCTCAGATTGCTTCTTTTAGAAGCACCTGTGATGCTATTTAAAATGCAGATTTCTGGACCTCACCAGTATTTTTTTTTTCTTTTGGCTCTGCCAGTTCTTTTTAAAATTGTGGTAAAATAGGCATAACATAAAATGGAGCATCTTAACCCTTTTTAAGTGTTCAGTCCACTGGTATTAAGTACATTGACACTATTGTGCAACTCTCACCACCATCCATCTCCAGGAGTTTTCATCATACCTACCACAAATTCTGTACCCAGGAATCACTGACTCCTCATCCTCTGCCCCTTTCCCTGCAGCCTGTGGTCATCTCTGTTGTACTTCCAGCTCTATGGATTTGTTGGCAGCATGTTTTAGCAAATACCCTAGGTGACTGGCGAGGAGGATGGTGCATCAAAATTTGGGAACTATTGGATCAGATAATCTCTAGGGTCGCTCTTGGTGGTGGTGGTTTTAGTTGCTCAGTCATATCTGACTCTATGTGGCCCTGTGGACCATTGCTTGCCAGGCTCCTCTGTCAATGGGATTTCCCAGGCAAGAATACTGAGTGGGTAGCCATTCCCTTCTCCAGGGGATCTTCCCAACCCAGGGATTGAACTCATGTCTCCTGCATTGGCAGGCAGGTTCTTTACCGACTGAGCCACCAGGGAAGCCAGGTTCCTTCTTAAGTTTTACCTAACTGGAAAAGGGCCTATCGTGTAAGCTGCAGCAGGGTCTGGCCCCATGTTCATCCTCAAGCTTGCAGGTGCTGTCAGCCCCACCTAACTTTGGTGGTGGCTTTTCCTGTTCACATCCACTGAGCAAAGCTAATCTGACCTCTCCTCCTGTAGGACACCTTCTTCCTCCCCAGCACCTGTTCTTGGGCCTGAACGGCTGCCTCTCCCCACCATCCCTCTCCCCTTCTCTGTGGTCTCTGCAGTTTTCCTTTATAATTCATGCTGCCTGGCAGTTGCTGCCCTGTTCGTGCTGTCTAGTGTGAAGTTTATGGTTTCCTCCCACCACTCTGACTCTAGTCAGTCCCTTGATTTCAAACAAAACCCAACATATCTCAGCTTCCAGTTCGTCCTTTTATTCTCTGTCTTTGTGGTTTGGGGATGCTTGCCTGTTGACAGTGAGCAAGAAGATGAACATAGCTGTATTTTGGATCCCTGAAGAACGCCTACCAAAGCCGCCTGGAGAAGATAAATATTTCTGCTTCTGTGGTTTACCATGGCTTGAGCTCTAACTTTACATAGAGAACGGATGTTCAAAAGGCTTTTCTTTTTAATTAGGAAAATAAAAATTACAGGTTATAAAGCAAAGCCAGGGTAACTGTGTTAGCTTTCAGCTGTGGAATGTGGAATGTGTTGATATGGTTCATCACTGCTTTAAAAGTTCTTCCCTGGAGACTTCCTAGTTTCTATGGGATTCATAGAGCATCCTTAGTCACGCTGCTCTCCCTCTCATTGATCATGTATGAGAACCAAGGAAATAAGACAGATTCAGAACAATTTAGTGTATTTTCCAATGCGATTTTAGCGTCTCCATTTGTATTTACTCAAATTGAATCAGGTTATATTTTAGACATTCTGTTTTTCTCACAACAGTAGTAACAACTAATATTGAGGACTTTGTGCCAGACTGTGTCCTCAGTGTTGTATGTGGATTAATTCTGATCCAGTTTTCACAATGACCCCATGAGGAGGCATTATTATTAACTTCATTGCAGGAATGAGAAACAAACATTTAGATTACAGAATTATCTCCAACATTTCAGATCTCCTAAGTGGTGGATGGTGATGCTGTAGCCTGAGATTCGAGGAAGAGCTCCAATTTTTGTTAGGGGACCTGAATTCAAGGCTGTCCTATCCTTGGGTTGGTTTTATAAGACAGACAGAGAAGTTAGCAATTCGATTGCTGTGTTGTGAGGCTTAAAGCTCAGGGGTGGCTTCCAGGGAGAGCTGGTACATGAAATGACGCCCTAATATGTACATAGGTGTTAGTACACCAGGCACTTGGGTTGTGTGTAGGCCAACTGGTCCACGGGGGTCACCGCACCTGCACACTGAGGGTACTGAATGTGGAAAGGAGGCTGGAGGCTAAGGAGGTGGTAATGACAGCAGGGAAAGTGGGCAAGTCTTGGAGGCCTTCTATGGCTTGTGAAGGATTTGGACTTCATCTGGAGGCAGTGAGAATCATTTAGGAATTTTTAACAAGTGATATAATCACCACAGTTACATTTTTAGAAAGATATTTCTGGCCTTCTGCAATTTGTATCTAATTATTCACTATGATAAATAAAACTGTAGCAAATCTCAAATTGCACCTCTCTACATCTCTAACTGTCTCCTTAGGACACATTTGCTGGAGTGGAATTTGGGGGCCAGAAGATGAACACATTGAAGGCCTTTAATTCCTACCATCAAATTTTCTCTTTACATTTTAAACAAAAGATACTGTATTGTTCAGGCAGTGCTGAATCTTATTTCTCTTTTTCTCCCAAGGTAATTTAAAAAATTAAATTCTCATTAAATGGGAGTGTATCTTTGTGCATTTTTTTTCTGGGAGATTATATAGATGGCATAAATCTTTCAGACCCTCTGCATTTAAGAGTCCCTTTCTTATATCCTCAAATGAGCAGAAGTATGAACTCTTGTTCAATAACTGTCTTCTTTGTGCCTAAACTGTCCTTTATACTTGTGTTATGATTTTTTTTTAACTTAGACAAAAGATTTTTCTCCATATACTTAAAATTAGGGATTTTTAAAGAATAAGTCCAGCTATTCTTTTCTTTTCAGATTTTGGTAAACAGTGAGAATTTTGTGGACATGGATTCAAATCTTTCTTGGGTGCATGACAGTTTTTTTCTGTTGTATTTGTGCCTCTTTTCTGTTGTTTTTCTTATTTATTCTGAAGGTTCATCAACTAGAAGGTTCAGCAAATAGATGGGGGAAAAGTGACAGATTTTATTTTATTGAGCTCCCAAATCACTGTGGACAGTAACTGCAGCCATGAAATCAAAAGACACTTGCACCTTGAAAGAAAACTATGACAGACATTGTGTTATAAAAGCAGAGATCACTTTGTCAACAAAGGTCTGTATAGTCAAAACTATGGTCTTTCAAGTAGTCATGTATGGATGTGAGAGTTGGACCATAAAAAGGCTGAGCATTGAAGAACTGATGCTTCTGAACTGTGGTGCTGGAGAGGACTCTTGAGAGTCCCTTGGACTGCAAGGAGGTTAAACCAGTTAATCCTAAATGAAATCAACCCTGAATATTCTTTGGAAGAACTGATGCTGAAGCTCCAATACTTTGGTTACCTGATGCGAAGAAGCAACTCATTGGAAAAGATCCTGATGCTGGGAAAGACTGAGGGAAAGAGGAGAAGGGAGTGACAGGAGGAGGAGATGGTTGGATGACATCACTGACTCCATGGAAATGAGTTTGAGCAAATTCAGGGAGTTAGTGCAGGACAGGGAAGCCTGGTGTACTGCAGTTCATGGTGTTTCAAAGAGTGGGACGTGAAGCAACACTTAGAGAGTGAGCAACAATACGTAATATATACACTATATAGGCATGTCTGTGCCCTTTTGTGTAGTTAGACAAAAGATCATAGCGTATGATACATACTTATTTCATTTAACAGCCTCCAAACGAAAATATTCCTTATCAATTCACATAGAGTCATCTTCTTTTCAGTGACCTCATCCTATTATTGAATACATTGTATGGATGTGTCTTCATAATCAGTCTCCTTTCCAGTTTTCCCATGGGAAACAGCAAGGACAGAAAAGAGTAAAAATGCAAATATTGCTCCAGTACTACTCCATCCTAAGGAGCTGAGTCATGGGAAATGAAGATTAGAGAATAGTTTGCCACTAACAGTTTCCAACAAAACAAAATGAAAAAAGAGAGGTGTTATTGATTGCCGGAGTCCAGCTCCAGCAACCAGGGATTCAACCTAAAGAGATGAACGGTGTTGGTGAGTGAGACAGCCTCTGTTTTCTTGGCCTGCCTATTTATTTCAAGTTTAAGATTCTCTTTTATACTTTTACAAAAACATTAGGTCAGAGGTTTGACATTTTCAGTTCCCCTTCACCCAGATTTATTATCTCTATAAAACATTGTTGCTCTTCAGAGTTCCTGCTTCAGCCATGCTCTCTTCTCTCGGAATCAGCTTTACCATCTATTATCTACTTCTGAAGGTGAAGTCACTCAGTCGTGTTCGACTCTTTGAGACCCCATGGACTGTAACCTACTAGGTTTCTCCCTCCATGGGATTCCCCAGGCAAGAATACTGGAGTGGATTGCCATTTCCTTCTCCAGAGGATCTTCCCGACCCAGGGATCGAACCCGGGTCTCCCGCATTAGAGGCAGATGCTTTAACCTCTGAGCCACCAGGGAAGCCCCTATTATCTATGTGTCCTATAGTTAACTTGTGATTATATTGTAACTCATGCTACATTCCTCAGTTTACTATTTATCTCCCTAAATCCTGTTTGCCCCTAACATCCTGAGCTCACTATCTCTTAAAAAGGCTTCTAGCTATAATGTCTCTAAAGATTCCCTAAGCTATAGTAAAATATGCTAACTTTACAACATTCCTTAAATCTTTATCTTATAACTATTTTAATTATTTCTAAGCCCTAAATTCAGTAAACTCCTTTGCCATAAACGTTCTCCTCACAAATAGGCTTCAGATAGCAATCCCTCCCATGGCCTCGAGCTGTGTCCTCTGTGCTCATCTTGGAACACTCTTTTGTAAAAGTCCTTAAACAAATGTCAATGATTAACTTTATAATTATTCTCTGAGCACAGCTGCAGAAAGCTTTGTGCCTTCGCATGCTTCTCTCAAGAACAATAAGCAACTTAATATTCCTTTTTAGCCAACTCAGCCGAGGAGAGGAAAACACAAGTCAGAATTACAAGGGCTAACTCCTTCATCCCGGGACCATGCCTGTGGAATGAGAAGAGGGGGCCTGGGGCTGTGCTTCCATTTTGTCAGTAATGCCTAATGCAGCTCCCAACAATTGATATTTCTTTATTGCTCATGGAGAGCAATAATGTTTCGATTCTACTGTGCTCTTGTGTACAACTGTGGTGAAGCTTCATGTAGGGGGAGATGCTTAGGTGATTCTGAGAAATCTTTACAACCAGCTGATTCTGAGATTTTAAACATTAAGCCTTGGAACTGTATTTTAAGCAAACAGCTCAGCAGCATTTTTTCTGAGGTTATTTAGTATAACGTTTTTCCATGAATAGAGGTCTATAGTCACTTAAACTGAGGAAATCATGCACGTTGTATCCACCCTCTTGAGTATGTATGGTATGTGTTCATATATCATAGTTTTGGGAAAACTTTTACAGTAAATAAACCTATTGAACATTATTGAAAACAGTATTTTCCATACTTACTCAATCACTGCTCTCTTTCCAGCCTATCACTTATTAATACCTCATTATGCAAGTGTTGCTTCAGATTGTCTTAAAAATATATGTCCCAATGAAGTCTGTGTTTTAAATTCAGTGCAGGAATCAGTAAACATTTTCTATAAAGAGCCAAATAATAAATATCTTAGGTTTTGCCAGCCAAACAGTCTATATTGCAAATTCTCAGACCTGGCCAGCCATAAACAAGGCTGAACAAGTGACCATGACTGTATTCCAATAAATCTTTAGTTATGGACACACATTGAATTTTATGTCATTTTTACATGATATAAAATATCCTCCTTTTTTTTCACCATCCATTTAGAACTATGAAAATCATTCTTAGCAGGTAGGCTGTGCAGAAATAGGTGGACGGAATTTAACCTGTAGGCAAAGGAGGACACCCTGTAATTTAGTGGAGAAAGATTCAGGATAAGAAGGTGAAGTGAAGGTGAAGTGAAGTCGCTCAGTCGTGTCCGACTCTTTGTGTCCCCGTGGACTGTAACGTACTAGGCTTCTCCATGGGATTCTCTAGGCAAGAATACTGGAGTGGATTGCCATTTCCTTCTCCAAGGGATCTTCCCAACCCAGGGATCGAACTTGGGTCTCCCGCATTGGAGGCAGACGCTTTAACCTCTGAGCCACCAAGGAAGCCCTTCAGGATAAGAAATACATGCTATTCATTCAGATTGGGCAATAGCTGTGATTGTTTCAAGAAAATTCAGAAGTTTTGTGTGTTGTTTTATATTAAAATGTTGTATGTTGTTTAGTTGCTCAGTCATGTCCAATTCTTTGGGACCCCATAAACTGTAGCCAGCCAGGCTCCTCTGTTCATGGAATTATCTAGGCAAGAATTCTGGAGTAGGTTGCCATTTCCTTCTCCAGGGGTTCTTCCTGGACCAGGAATCAAACCTGTGTCTCCCAAAATGGCAGGCAGATTCTTTACCACTGAGCCACCAGGGAAGCCCATATATTAAATAAAAAAGAACAATAAAGCTTCATCTACTCTGCAGAAGGAGAAGGGAATGGCAACCCACTCCAGAATTCTTGCATGGAGAATCCCATGGACAGAGGAACCTGGTGGTCTACAGTCCATGGGGTCACAGTTGGACACAACTTAGTGACTAAACCACCACCACAGCTCTGCAGAAAGCATTTGTTATCCTACAGTTTTGCTCCTAAATATCAACACATTTTAATAAAACTCTGCCTGTTAAGACTGGGTAAGCTCCAAAAAGATTTCTTGAATAAATACTGGTGAACATCTCCATGTTATAAAAGAACTCAGAGTAGAAATTATCTCTACACGATTTATTATGACCAAATCTTACAGAAAACCTTGTAATTATGATATGCAAAGGGCAGAGCACAGAATTTGAATTAAATAAAATAGATGCAAAAGTTCAGTGTATCCTGGTAAAAGCTTCTTTCTGTTGCTGATGAGGTTGGAACGTTTGTCCACAACACATTTTCAGGCACCAACAAAAGGACAGCCTCAAAAACATATTGAATCCCCTCTGAATGAAGTTACTTTTTTCCTTCATAGAATGCTTGTCACTCCCCCTTTGTGATCTCTTTGAACTGATGGCTCGTGTCCTCCTCTGCTCTGACCTCTGGGGCTCCCAGGCTGCCTGCAGGTTTGTTCCAGAGCCATGGTCCACCTGCAGTGCCACATGTGGGCCAGGTGTTCAGGTGTGAGAGGTAAAGTGCCACGTGCTCCTGACCTTCATGCAAACGGAGACCAAGCTGCCAGAGGAAGAGTGTGAAGGCCCCTGGCTGCCCACAGAGCAGCCCTGCCTCCTGCAGCCCTGTGATGAGAGCCCCACCACCTGAGAGCTGGCCGCCTCCTTGCAGGAGCAGGACAGTGAGACAACCTATGGCTGGGAATACGCTGGCTTCACCCCCTGCACTGCCACCTGTTTGGGAAGTATTTGATCTTTTACTTAAGGGACAGCTGTGTCTGGCGTTGCTGATGGTTTGAGAAATAGCAATAGTAAATCAGTAAAGCCTTATCTACAAGCCAGCAGAAGTCCAGAGGAGGAAAAGTCACTTGAATAATTGAAACTGTGCCTTTTCTTTCAGTTTTCATCATCATTATTTTAGAAAGATAAAGGACAGTGGGACTAGATCCTGTGCTCCTGTGTTCCTAAGCATTTGCCTAACTGAGATGGTTACAGAGGTCACCAATTGATAGAGAATAAATAGGGAAATGCAAGAAATTATTAGTTGAGGTACTATTGTGCATAAATTAGAATTACAGAATGAAGCAGCTTGGGACTGCCTTATCTGATGCTCTCTTGGTCAGAAGTTATCCTCAGGAAATAATTTAGGTACATACCTGCACATTGAACCAGAAACCAGTATGGAGCAAACTGATCAGTGTGATTTATGTGTGCGTACATGTGTGTACACATAGTCAGGGACCCTGATAGGACAGGAAGTGATCATATTGTCAGGTGGCCCCCTTGGGGTGGAAATTAGGCCCAAGGTGCTTCAAGCATTCCAGGATCCAAAAGGGAATGAATGAACAGAGAGAAGTCCAGATAGTCATTCTCTCTCTTCTGGAAGTAAAAGGACAGAAATAATCAGTGGGAAATCAAGATCCTCTCATAACATGAAGGGGACTCTTCTCTCCAGGAATCCAGGCCCCTGACATCCTCTCACTGACTCCTGACTGTGCCTTCTAGCCAGCTGTCATGGCTGTAGTTGGGGGCTAGAAATGCTCTAACCAGACTTCCCTGGTTGTTCAGTTGTTAAGACCATTCACTTCCACTGCAAGGGGGCATGGGTTTGATCCCAGGAGAAGGCAATGGCACCCCACTCCAGTACTCCTGCCTGGAAAATCCCATGGACAGAGGAGCTGGAAGGCTGCAGTCCATGGGGTCGCTGAGGGTCAGACACGACTGAGCGACTTCACTTTCACTTTTCACTTTCATGCATTGGAGAAGGAAATGGCAACCTAGAAGCCCACCTCAACTAGCAGGAGTTTAGCCTGCTTCACTCAACACAATGTCTGCTGTGTCTCTTCCCTCCCAGGAATATAAGTCTCACTTTCCTCCTCACTTTTATGTCTGCTTTGGCCCAAACCCCTGGGTCCAGGGTCCTGTATATGTCTTCTGTTATATCTTGGAAGCCTTAAGACTGATATACCCTTCATAATCTGGGAACTGGTACTTTCCTGATGAGTTGGGAGAAGCCCTCCAGAGATAGTCATGCATGCCTGCATGCTTGCTCAGTCAATTGTGTCTGACTCTTTGTGACCACATGGGCTGTAGCCTTCCAGGTTCCTCTGTCTATGGGATTCCCCAGACAAGAATACTGGAGTGGGTTGCCATGTCCTTCTCCAGGAGATCTTTCAGACCCAAGGGTCGAACCTGAGTCTCTTATGTCTCCTGCACTGGCAGGCAGGGAAATGGCAATCCACTTCAGTATTCTTGCCTAAAGAATTCCATGGACAATGAGCCAGGTAGGCTGCTATTCATGGAGTCTCAAAGAGTCAGACACTACTGAGTAACTACACTTTCTTTACCACTAGCATCACCTGGGAAGCCCCCGGCTATTGCTAGCATACCTCCAAATCTACTGTATTAATCTCAGGCTTTTCAACACTGCCATTGATAGAATTAGTCTTGCATTTAGTACTCTGTCATCCTTGACTTCAATTTTTTCATGACCAAAAAGGCCCTCCAGATGGGAAAGCATGGCATGTGGGTCCTTGGAACTTAACAGACCACATAGAGTTGCCCAAGGAAAATTGACCAGATGAATTATGATTCAATTGAAAAAGACCTCATTTTTCGAGCCTGATGCCAAAATGTTCAGATCTGCTGTGTTCCCAGTGCCCACCAAGATGGCCCTGGGTTCCACCTCCAGGGGCCTGGACCCCCTGGCATGATTTTCTGTTTTTGGGGGGAACAACTTTATTAAGATATAATTCACATACCATACAATTTATATTTCTGAAGTATACAACGTGGTGTTTTTTGGTATATTCACAAAGTTGTGTACCCATCGTCACAATCTTCTTTTTTTTTTAATTTTATGTTTTTATTTTACTTTACAATACTGTTGATGTATGGCAAAACAATCTTCTTTAAACACTGATGTATTTGGCTGCATTGGGTCTTAGTTGTGCCTTGTGTGATCTTTCATGCAGCACAGACTCTTCTGATTGCAGCACACAGGCTTAGTTGCCCAATCAGGGGTCAAGCTCATGTCCCTTCCATTGCAAGGTGGATTCTTAACCACTGGACCACCAGGGAAGACCCCATCAAAACAATTTTAGAAAACTTTGACCCCAAAAGAACCCTGTACCCTTAAGAAATCACTTCCCCATTTCCTCTCAAACTCCCTTTTGGCAACTCGAGTGGTTCCTCAATATTTCCATTACAACTGAAGAGGAACCCTGATTTTCCCACCACAACTGGAGAAGAACCCTGGGTTCCCCACCTCATCTTGAGATGAGGGCCGAATCCCCTGTTTGACTTGAGATGAATCCTGACTTTCCCCTCACACCTCAAGAGGAGGCCTATCTCATCTAGAGGATCCCTGAGTTCCCAGTCACAACTCAAAAGAAACCCCAATGTTCCTGCCTCAACTCGAGGGGAATCTCGAGTTGTCCGCCTCAATTTGAGATGTGGCCCAATTACCCTTTGACTTGAGAGGAGCCCCATGTTCCCGGTCCCAACTCGACACTAGCCCCATGATAATGATGCAACTCCAGAGGGTTCCCAAGAGGAGCCTACCACACCCCAGTTGGAGAAGGGCCCTCTACTGAAAACAGAGAGAAAGCCTCATACCGCAACTAAGCAGGAGGCCTGCCCTGCCACAAATAGCCAGTAGCTTCATGCACTTTGCAACTAGAAAAAGCATCCCTTCTCATTACAACCATAGAGGAGTCACCCAACTCCCAATTTGAGAAAAGCACTCTACCGTATCTAGAGAGGATTTTGCTAGTACAATTAAAGAGGAATTCCCCTGCCACAATGACAGAGGTAGCTGCAAAGGATGACTAGAGATGAGCCGACCCACAGCAAGGAGAAAGGAACTTGCACACCATCACTAGAGAGACTCAAAACCCCCACAACTACAGAGTGGAATCCGACCACAACGATAGAGTAGTCCCTTGCCAAAACTAGTGAGCAGCCACCCGTCATTGCAACAAGACATGAGCCACCCTGCACATCCCTGCTAGAGATGAGTCACCCCAAGAGAACTTGACAGGAGGCCCCACCACAAGTCGCCAGGAACCCTGAGCCTCAACCAAGCTCAAGGAGAACCACAATTTCCCCGCCACTACTCCAGTGCAATCCTGCATCCCATGCTCAAAATCCAGAGGAACACTGATTTTGAGAGGAGTTTTCATTCACCTGTGGCAACTCTTGAGGAAACCCTGAGTTTCCAACAACAATTAGAGAAGAACCAAGGTTTCTACTGCAACTAGAGAGGAGGCTGACTACCCTGCTGAAACTCGGGAGGAAACACGACTTTCCCACCTCAACCGAAAGGAGCCCTGACTCCCTTGTTGCCATTCAAGAGGTACCCTCAGATCCCCATTGCAACTTGAGGGGAACCCTGAGTTTCCCGCCACAAGTCAAAAGGAGACCGAGTTTCTCTTCAACTCGTGATAAGGCCTAATTCCCCTGCAGTGATTCAAATGGAACCCAGTGTTTCCCCTCACAACAGGAGAGGGGAGAGGGTGGTCTAAAATGCCTGTTGCAACTCAAGAAAAATCCAGAGTTCTCCACCCCATAGGAGACCTCTCCACTTGATAGGAGACCTAACACCCCTTTTGAAACTCAAGAGGAAAGCAGAATTCCGTGCCTAAACACTAGATGAGGTCCGAATCCTCTTTTGCAACTTGAAAGGAACCCCAAGATCCCTATCGTAACTGGAGAGGAACACCAAGTATCCCACCTCAACTCAAGATGAGGCCCTATTCCCCTGCAGTGACTCGAGAGCAATCCTGAGTTCCCCCTCAGAACTTGAAAGGAGGCCTGATTCCCTGAGACAACATGAGAGGTTCCCTGAGGTTCCCATCACAACTCGAGAGGAAACCTGGGCTCCCCTCCACAACTCGAGAGAAGACACGAGATTACCCTCTTAACGCTAGATGAGGCCCAAGTCCCCTGCAGTGACTCAAGAGCAATCATGAGTTTCCCCTCACATCTCAAAAGGAGGCCTGACTCCCCTGAGGCAACATGAGAAGTTCCTTGACATCATCTTCACAACTCGAGAGGAACCCTGAGCTTACTGCTACAGAAAAACCATGTGAGAAAAACGCTGTTTCTCCCCTCAATGAGAAATGAAGCCCAAATCCCCTGCAGCGACTCAAGAGCAATCCCAACTTGAAATGAGGCTTGACTCCCTTTTGGCAACTCAAGAGGGTTCCCTAGATACCTGTTGCAACCCACGAAGAACCCCATGTTCCCCAGCTCATCTCGAGATGAGGGCTGATTCCCTTGATTTGACTCGAGAGGAATCTCAACGTCCTCCTTGCACCTCAAGAGGAAGCCTGTCTCATTATTGCAACTCGAGAGGATCCCCTAGCTCCTCATTACAACTAGAGAGAAACCCAAAATTTCCCACCACAACTCAAGAAGAACCCCAAGTTCTCCACCTCAATTCGAGATGTGGCCTGATTCCCCTGCAGTGACTTGAGAGGAACCAGGAGTTCCCCAGTCCAACTCAACACGAGCCCCAAGACACTGAGGCAACTGCAGAGGATTTCCAAGAGAAGCCAAGGTCATCCCAATTGGAGAAGAGCCCTCTTCCTCAACCAGAGAGGAAGCCTCATACTACAACTAAGCAGGACTTCTTCTGGCAGGACTGGCTACAAATAACCAGTAGCTTCCTGCACTTCACAACTAGAAAAGCAGTCCCTTCTCAAAACAACCATAGAAGAGTCAGCCACCTACCAATTTGAGAAGAGCATTCTACTGCATCTAGAGGAGCCATACTAGCACACTTAAAGAGGAGTTCCCCTGTCAAGATGAGACAGGTGGCTGCAAACAACTAGAGATGAGTTGGCCCACAGAAAATAAATAGCGGACACCCACTGCAATGAGAGTGAACCCCAGGCCACATCTAGAGAGTAGCCTCCTGCACAGTACCCTTAGACAGGGACCAGCTTGTACATTGCTACTAGAGAGGATCTGCTCCACTGTAGATCAAGAGGAGTCTCCACCACAGCTTTAAAGAAACCCCAAGTCATATGTTTCAACTCAAGAGGCACCCTGAGTCCCCGCTGGAATTTTGCAGGATCCCTAGGCTGGCACAAGAAAAGGGGCCACAGCACCAAAAGACAGAGGGCCTCTCCAGCCAAAACTGAAGTGGATTACCCAGGCACAACTTGAGAGATGTCCCCTGGGATATCACACCTAGAGAGAAGACCTGCCTCCAATGGAGACAAGCTCCCTGAAGGAAGTCTAGTGGAGACACTCACAACTGAAGAGCAGCGTCCCATGAATAGAACTGAGGAACCCATAGCATCAAAAGCAGAGAGGACCTCCCTGGTGGAGACAGGCACACCAATCGGAGAGGACAACAACTGGAGAGGACACAGCCTCACCCCTTGAGAGGAGACCTCCACCACTACTTGAGAGGAGCTCACTGGACATCACATGCAGAGAGAAGACCCTCTTCTGCTAATACAGACGAACTTCACACCACAAGGAGAGAGGAGCTTGCACACCACCTCTAGAG
Source organism: Aepyceros melampus (assembly GCA_006408695.1). Taxonomy (NCBI): domain Eukaryota; kingdom Metazoa; phylum Chordata; class Mammalia; order Artiodactyla; family Bovidae; genus Aepyceros; species Aepyceros melampus. The sequence continues at coordinate 16,871 of SJXQ01004016.1, forward strand.
ATACTTGAAACCCCTGGAACTACAGAGTGGGCCCCGACCACAATGATAGAGTAGTCCCTTGCCAAAACTAATGAGTAGTCACCTGCCATTGCAAACAGACAGGAGCCACCCTGCAAATCCCTGCTATAGACGAGTTGCCCCAAGAGAACTTGACAGGAGGCCCCACTGCAAGCCACCAGGAACCCTGAATACCAACCAAGCTCCAGGAGAATGCTGACTTCCCCGCCACAACTCCAGTGCAATCCTGCATCCCATGCTACAAATACAGAGGAACATTGATTTCTTGCTGCACTTGGAGAGGAGATCTCATTCCCCTGTGGCAACTCTCGAAGAAACCCGTGTTTCCCGCCCCAAGTTGAAAGGACACAGAATTCCTCCTCAACTCAAGATAAGGCCTGATTCCCCTGCAGAGACATGGATGGAATTGAGAGTATCCCCTCACAACACGAAGGGAGGTCTGCCTCCCGTGTTGCACCTCAAGAAAAAGCTGGGGTCCCCCACCTCAATTTGACAGGAGGCCTGACACTCCTTTTACAAATTGAGAGAAAAGCAGAGTTCCATGTCTCAATCCGAGATGAGGCATGACTCCCATGTTGAAGCTCGAGAGGGACCCCAAGATCCCTGTTGCATACGGAGAGGAACACCGAGTTTCCCACCTCAACTTAGAGATGAGGTCTTATTCCCCTGTAGCAATGTGAGAGGAATCCCGAGGTGACCCTTGCCAATAGAAAAGAGGCCTGACATCCCTGAGGTTCATTACATTGTACAGGAGACAAGGATCAAGACCATCCCCATGGAAAAGAAATGCAAAAAAGCAAAATGGTTAGGGAGGCCTTACAAATAGCTGTGAAAAGGAGAGAGGTAAAACCAAAGGAGAAAAGGAAAGATATAAGCATCTGAATGCAGGGTTCCAAAGAATAGCAAGAAGAGATAAGAAAGCCTTCTTCAGTGATCAATGCAAAGAAATAGAGGAAAACAACAGAATGGGAAAGACTAGAGATCTCGTCAAGAAAATTAGAGATATCAAGGGAACATTTCATGCAATGAGGGGCTCAATAAAGGAAAGAAATGGAATGGACCTAACAGAAGCAGAAGATATTAAGAAGAAGTGGCAAGAATATACAGAAGAACTGTACAAAAAAGATCTTTAAGACCAAGATAATCACGATGGTGAGATCACTCATCTAGAGCCAGACATCCTGGAATGTGAAGTCAAGTGGGCCTTAGAAAGCATCACTATGAACAAAGCTAGTGGAGGTGATGGTATTCCAGTGGAGCTATTTCAAATCCTGAAAGATGATGCTGTGAAAGTGCTGCATTCAATATGCCAGCAAATTTGGAAAACTCAGCAGTGGCCACCAGAATGGAAAATGTCAGTTTTCACTCCAATCTCAAAGGCAATGCCAAAGAATGCTCAAACTACTGCACAGTTGCACTCATCTCACACGCTAGTAAAGTAATGCTCAAAATTCTCCAAGCCAGGCTTCAGCAATACGTGAACCATGAACTTCCAGATGTTCAAGCTGGTTTTAGAAAAGGCAGAGGAACCAGAGATCAAATTGCCAACATCCGCTGCATCATGGGAAAGGGAAGAGAGTTCCAGAAGAACATCTATTTCTGCTTTATTGACTATGTTAAAGCCTTTGACTGTGTGGATCAAAATAAACTGGAAAATTCTGAAAGAGATGGGCATACCAGACCACCTGACCTGACTCTTGAGAAACCTATATGCAGTTCAGGAAGCAACAGTTAGAACTGGATATGGAACAACAAAGTGGTTCCAAATAGGAAAAGGAGTACATCAAGGCTGTATATTGTCACCCTGTTTATTTAATCTCATGCAGAGTACATCATGAGAAACGTTGAGCTGGAAGAAGAAAAGCTGAATCAAGATTGCGGGGAGAAATATCAATAACCTCAGATATGCAGATCACATCACCCTTATGGCAGAAAGTGAAGAGGAACTAAAAACCCTGTTAATGAAAGTGAAAGTGGAGAGTGAAAAAGTTGACTTAAAGCTCAACATTCAGAAAACAAAGATCATGGCATCTGCCCCATTACTTCATGGGAAATAGATGAGGAAACAGTGGAAACAGTGTCAGACTTTATTTTTCTGGGCTCCAAAATCACTGCAGATGGTGACTGCAGCCATGAAATTAAAAGACGCTTACTCCTTGGAAGAAAAGTTATGAGCAACCTAGATAGCATATTCAAAAGCAGAGACATTGCTTTGCCAGCAAATGCCCATCTAGTCAAGGCTATGGTTTTTCCAGTGATCATGTATGGATGTGAGAGTTGGACTGTGAAGAAAGCTGAGTGCTGAAGAATTGATGCTTTTGAACTGTGGTGTTGGAGAAGACTCTTGCGAGTTCCTTGGACTGCAAGGAGATCCAACCAATCCATTCTGAAGGAGATCAGTCCTGGGATTTCTTTGGAACGTATGATGCTAAAGCTGAAACTCCAGTACTTTGGCCACCTCATGCAAAGAGGTGACTCATTGGAAAAGACTCTGATGCTGGGAGGGATTGGGGGCAGGAGGTGAAGGGGAGGACAGAGGATGAGATGGCTGGATGGCATCACTGACTCGATGGGCGTGCGTCTGAGTGAACTTCGAAAGTTAGTGATGGACAGGGAGGTCTGGCGTGCTATGATTCATGGGGTCACAAAGAGTCGGACATGACTGAGTGACTTAACTGAATGGAACTGAATGTAATATGAGAGGTTCCCTGAGATCCCAGTTGCAACTCGCGAGGCACCCCTAGCTTACCGCCGTAACTCGAGAAAAACCATGACATTCTCCCTCAAAACAAAATGAAGCCCTATTCCACTCAGCATCTCCTAAGGAATCCCAAGATGCCCCTCGAATCGCGAAAGGAGTCCTGACATCTCAGAGGCAACACACGAGGCCCCTGAGGTACCCGCTGTAACTCGAGAGGAATCCCAAGCTTCCCTCCGCAACTCAAGAAAAACCATGAGATATCCCCCTCAACGTGAGATGAGGCCCTTTCCCCCTGCAATGCCTTGAGAATGATCCTAAATGCTGTCTCAATATTCGAAAGGAGGCTTGACTCCCTTTGTGCAACTCAAGATGTTCCCCGAGATTCATGTCACCACTGGATAGGAGCCCAAGTCCCCGACCACAACTTGAGAAGGGCCCTGGGTTCCCCAGCTCATCTCGAGATGAGGGCTGATTCTCCTACTTCAATTCAAAAGGAATCCAGACTCTGCCCTCGCACCTCAACAAGAGGCCTGTCTCACCTATCAAAACTCTACAGGAAACCCTTTGTTCCTACTGCAAGACAAAAGAACACCGAGTTCCCCTTCAACTCGAGATAGGGCCTGATTCCCCAGCACTGACTCAAATGGAACCCCAAGTAGCTCCTCACAACACGAATGGAGGTCTAATTTGCCTATTGTGCCTCTAGAAAAAGCCCAAGTTCCCTGTCTTAACTCGATAGGAGGCCTGACACCCCTTTACAACTCGAGAGGAAACCAGAGTTCCATGCTGCAAAAGGAAATGAGGCCTGACTCTCCTGTTGAAACTCCATAGGAACACTGAGATCCCTGTTGCAACTGGACAGAAACACTGAGTTTCCCACCTTAACTCGACATGAGGCCCTATTCCCCTGAAGTGACTTGAGAGGAATCCTGAGTTATCCCATCACAACTTGAAAGGAGGCCTAACTTCCTTGAGTCAACATGAGAAGTCCCCTGAGGCCCCCGTCACAACTTGAGAGGAAACCAAAGCTTCCTGCCATATGTCAAGAAACACCACGAAATTCACACCTCAATGCGAGATGAGGTTTGATTCCCATGCAGTGAGTTGAGAGCAATCTGGCAGTCCTCCTTGCAACTCAAAATGAGATTTGACTTTCCTGAGGCAACTTGAAATGAGGCTTGATTCCATTTATGCAACTCAAGCGGTTCTGGAGTTACCCATTGGCACTCTAGAAGAACCCTGAATTTCCTACCACAGCTCAAGAAGAGCCCCGTGTTCACCACTACATCTCAAGATGAGGGCCGACTACCTGCTTCGACTCTAGAGGAATCCCCACTTTCCCCTCACACCTCAAGAGGAGACCTGTGTCACCTACTGAAACTTGAGAGGAATCCTGCGGTTCCTCCTGCAAGTCAAAAGGACACCGAGTTCCCTCTCAACACGAGATAAGGCCAGATATCCCTGCATCGACTCGATGGAATCCTGAGTACCCCTCAAAACACGAAGGGAGGTCTGGCTCCCCTGTTGCACCTCTAGAAAAAGCCCCAGTTCCCTGCCTCAACTAGTCAAGAGGCTTGACACCCCTTTTACAAGTTGAGAGGAAAGCAGAGTTCCATGCCTCAACATAAGATTATGTCTGATTCCCCTGTGGAAACTCGATATGAATCCCGAGATCCCTGTTGCAACTGGAGTGCAACCCTGAGCTCTCTCCTAAAATTGAGATGAGTCCATATTCCCCAACAGTGACTTGAGAGAAATCTTGAGAGGGATTTCGAGGAATCTCTAGAGGAGAGAGGAATCTCGAGAGGAATCCCTGGCAATGTGAAAAGAGGCCTGACTTCCCTGAGGCAACAAGAGAGGTTCCCTGATGGCCCCGTCACAACTCTAGAGCTACCCAAATCTTCCAGCCACAGCTAGAGAAACACCACGAGATTCCCCCCTCAATGTGAGCTGAGGACCTATTCCCCCCTGTAGTGACTCGGGAGGAATCTGGAGGTATCCCTGGCAGCTTGAAAGGAGGCTTGACTTCTTTGAGGCAGCATGAGAGGTTCTGTGAGGTTCCGTCAGAACTCGAGAGGAACCCAACAATTCCGGAGGCAACTCGAGAAACACCACTAGATTCCCCACTCAGTGTCATGCCCAATTCCCCTGCAGTGACTCGAGAGCAATCTCGCGACTCCCTTGCAACTCAAAAGGAGACTGGACTTCCCCGAGGCAACACGTGAGATTCCCGAGGTACTCATCGCAACTTGAAAGGAACATGATGCTTCCCACTGCAACTCGAAAAAAGACAACGAAATTTCCCCCTCAATGTGAGTGAAGTCCGTTTCCTCTGAAGCTCCTTGAGAGAAAGCCTGAGTTCCCTCTTGAAACTCGAAAGGAGGCTTGACTCCCTTTGTGCAACTCAAGAGGTTCCCGAAGATACCTGTCGCAACTCAAGAAGAAACTTGAGTTTGACTTTCCCTCCTCAACTCGAGATGAGTCCCTATTTCCCTGCAGTGACTCGAAAGGAATCCAGAGGTTCCCAAAGCAATGTGAAAGGAGGACTCACTTCCCTGAGGCAACATGAGAGGTTCCCTGATGTCCCTGTCGCAACTGGAGAGGAACCCAGAGTTTCCAGCCACAACAACGAGAAACACCACAGGATTCCCCTCTCTGAGAGATGAGGCTTGATTCCCCTGCAGTGACTTGAGAGGAATCCCAAGGTGCTCCTCGCAAAGTAAAAGGAGGCCTGACTTCCCTGAGGCAACGTGAGAGGTTACCTGAAGTCCCTGTAGCAACTCTAGAGGAAAATAATCTTCCTGCCATAACTTGAGAAACACCACGAGAACCCTGCTAAATGTGAGATGAGGCCCGATTCCCCTGCAGTGACTCGAGGGCAATCCCGTGCTCCTCTTCGCAACTCCAAAGGATTATTGACTTCCCTGAGGCACCACGAGAGGTTCCCTGATGTCCCCGTCGCAACTTGAGAGGAAGTCAAACTTCCTGCCACAACTCGAAAAAGACAAGAATATTTACCCCTCAATGCAAGGTGAGATGAGGCGCTTTTCCTCTGCAGCACCTTGAAAGCAAGCCTGAGTTCTCGAAACTCAAAAGGAGGCTTGACTCCCTTTGTGAAACTCATGAGGTTCCAAAAGGTATCCATTGCAACTCAAGAAGAAACTCGAGTTTCCCTCCACAACTCAAGAAGAGCCCTGTGTTCCCCAACTCATCTCAAAATGAAGGCAGAGTCCCCTGCTTTGACTCAAGAGGAACCCGACTTTACCCTCGTGCCTCAAGAGGAGGCCTGTCTCACCTATTGAAACTCGAGAGGAACTTCTCGTTCCTGCTGCAATTCGAAAGGACACCAAGTTTCCACTGAATTCGAGATAAGGCTGGATTCTCATGCACCAACTTGAACAAAACCCCGTATAGCGCCTCACAACGTGAAGGGAGGTCTGACTCCCTTGTTGCACCTCTAGAAAAAGCCCAAGTTCTCCGCCTTAATTCGAGAGAAGGCCTGACACCCATTTTACAATTTGAGAGGAAAGTGCAGTTCTATGCCTCAACACGAGATGAGGCCTGACTACCCTGTTGAAACTCGATAGGAACCCTGAGATCCCCCCAAACTGTAGTGGAACCCTTAGTTTCTGGCCTCAACTCGAGATGAGGCCCTATTCCCCTACAATGACTCAAGAGGAATCCCGAGGTACCCCTTGCAACATGAAAGGAGGCCTAACTTCCCTGACACAATATGAGAGGTTCCCTGAGGTCCCTGTCGGAACTCGAGAGGAACCCAATGCTTCCCACTGCAACTCGAGAAACACCACGAAATTTCCCCCTCAAAGCGAGATGATGCCCAAGTCCCCTACAGTGACTTGAGAGCAATCTCACACTTCTCACAACTCGAAAGGAGAGTTGACTTCTCTGAGGCAATACCAGAGATTCCATGAGGTTCCTGTTGCAAGTCGAGAGGAACACAAAGATTGCAGAATCAACTAGCAAAAACCATGAGATTCCCCCCTGAAAGGGAGATGAGGCCTTTTTCCCTTGCAGCGCCTCAAAAGTAATCTTGAGTTTCCTATAGAAACTCGAAAGGAGGCTGCACTTCCTTTATGCAACTCAAGAGGTTCCCCAAGATACCTGTCACAACTCAAGAGGAACTCCGAGTTTCCCACCACAACTCGAGAAGAGCCCCATCTTCCCCAACTCATTACAAGATGAGGCCCTATTCCCCTGCTTCGACCTGAGAGAAATCCCGACATTACCCTTGCAGGTCAAGAGGAGGCCTGTCTCAATACTGAAACTCGAGAGGAACCCCAGGGTTCCTGCAAGAGTCAAAAGGACACCAAGATTGCCCTCAACTCGAAATAATTCCTGATTGTCCTGCACCAACTCAAAGAGAACCCCGAGTATCCCCTCACACTGAGAAGAGAGGTCTGACTCCCTTGTAGCACCTCTAGTAAAAGCCCAAGTTCCCAGCCTAAACTTGACAGGAAGCCTGACAGCCCTTTTACAACTCGAGAGGAAAGCAGAGTTCAATGCTCCAACACAAGACGATGCCTGAATCCCCTGTTGAAACTCAATAGGATCCCTGAGATCCCTGTCGAAACTGGAGAGGAATCCTGAATTTTCCACCTCAACTCTAGATGAGGTCCTATTCCCCTGCAGTGACACGAGAGGAAAGTGAGCTGCCCCTTGCAACTTGAAAGGAGACTTCACTTCCCTAAGGCAACATGAGAGGTTCCCTGAGGTCCACATGGCAACTCGAGAGGAGCCCCGAGCTTCATGCACAGCTCGAGAAAAACCATGAAATTCCTCCCCTCAATGTGACACGAGGCCTTTTCCCCATACAGTGCCTCTAGAGCAATTCTTAGTCCCCTCTCAAAACTGGAAAAGAGGCCTGACTCCTTATACACAACTAAAGAGATTCCCATCAAAACCTGAGAGGAGCCCCAAGGTTCCATCCAAAACCTGAGAAAAGCCCCACATTCCCCACCTCATCTCGAGAGGAGGGTAGATTCCCCTGCTTCAACTCAAGGGGAATCCCGACTTTCCCCTCACTCTTCAAGAGGAGGCCTGTCTCACCTACTGAAACTCCAGAGGAACCCCTCATTTGATGGCGCAATTCAAAGGGACACCAACTTCCCACTCAATTCAAGATAAGGCCAGATTCCCCTTCACCGACTCGAATTGAAACCCGAGTATCCCCTCACAATCGGCAGGGAGGACTGAATCCCTTGTGGCACCTCTATAAAAAGCCCACGTTCCCCACCTGAACATGAAAGGAGACCTCACCATTTTACAACTCAAGAGGAAGCAGAGTTCATGCCTCAAAACAGGACAAGGCCTGACTCCACTGTTGAAACAGGATAGGAACCCCAAGATCCCTGTCCCAACTGGAGAGGAACATTGAGTTTCCACCCTCAACTTGAGAAGAGGCCATATACCTGTGCAGTGACTCGAGAGGAATCCCGAGGTGCCCCTTGCAACTTGAAAGGAGGACTGACTTCCCTGATGAAACACGATAGGTTCCTCGAGGTCCTCATCACAATTCGAGTGGAACCCCGAGATTCTCACCACTTGAGATGTGCCCCGTGTTCACCACCTCATTATGCTATGAGGGATGACTCCCCCGATTTGACTCAAGGGGAATCCCGACTTCCCCTCACGTGTCATGAGGAGGCCTCTCTCACCTATTCAAACTCAAGAGGAACCCCACGTTTCCTGCCGCGAGTTGAAAGGACACCGAGTTCCACCTCAACTCAAATAAAAACTGATTCCCTTGCAGCCATTGAACAGAACCCCGAGTATCCCTTTACAACATGAAGGGAGGTCTGACTCCCCTGTTGCAGTTCTAGAAAAAGCTCCAGTTCCCCACTTCAACTAGACAGGAAGCCTGACACCCGTTTATAACTTGAGAGTGAATGGGGAGTTCCATGTCTCAAAGCGAGATGAGGCCTGACTCTCTTATTGTAACTTGATAGGAGTCCCGAGATCTCTGTCACAACTGGAGAGGAACCTGAGTCTCCCTCCTCAACTCTAGATGAGGGACTATTCCCCTCCAGTAACTTGAGAGGAATCCTGAGGTGCCCCTGGCAATGTGAAAGGAAGCCTGACTTCCCTGAGGCAATATGAGAGGTTCCCTAATGTCCTCGTCGCAACTCTAGAGCAACCAAAAGCTTTCCACCACAACTTGAGAAACACCAGGAGATTCCCCCCTCAATACCAGATGAAGCCCAAATCCCTGCAGTGGCTTGAGAGCAATCCTGTGATCCCCTTTGAAATTCAAAGGGAGACTTGATTTCTCCGAGGCAATACAAGAGGTTCCCTGAGGTCCCGTCACAAGTCGAGAGGAACCCCAAGCTTCCTGATGCAGCTCGACAAAAACCATGAGATTCCCCCCTCAACCCAAGATGAGGCCCTTTCCCCCTGCAGCACCTCGAGAGCAATCCTGAATTCCCTCTCAAAAGTTGAAAGGAGGCTTCACTACCTTTATACAACTCAAGAGGTTCCCCGAGATACACGTCACAACTCAAGAGGAACCACGAGTTTCCCGCCACAACTCGAGAAGAGCCTCATGTTCCCCACTTCATCTCGAGATGAGGACCGATTCCCTACTTTGACTCGAGAGGAATCCTGACTTTCCCCTCCCACCTCAAGAGTAGGCCTAGCTCAACTATTGAAACTCAAGAGGAACCCCATGGTCTCTGCTGCAATTCAAAAGGACAATGAGTTCCCTTTCAACTCCAGATAAGGAATGATTCCTCTGCACCACATTGAATAGAACCCCCCAGTACCACTCACGACACAAAGAGAGGTCTGACTCCCCTGTTTCACCTCTAGAAAAAGCCCAAATTCCCCATCTCAACTCGATAGGAGGCCTGACACCCCTTTTACAACTAGAGAGGAAAGCGGAATTCCATGCCTCATCAGGAGACGAGGCCTGACTCCCCTGACAAAACTCAATAGGATCCACAAGATCCCTGTCGCAACTGGAGAGGAGACCTGAGTTTCCCGCCTCAACTCGAGATGAGGCCCTATTCCCCTTCAGCGAGTCAAGAGGAATCCCGAGGTGTCCCTCACAACTTGAACTGAGGCCTGACTACTCTGAAGCAGCACAAGAGGCTCCCTGAGGCCCCTGTCTCAAGTTGAGAGGAACCCCAAGCTTCCCACCACAACTCAAGGAATAAACAAGAGATCCCCCCCCATGAGGGATGAGACCATTTTCCCCTGACGCACCTCCAGAAAAATATCGAATTGCCTCTCAAAACTTGAAAGGAGGCTTGACTCCCCTTATGCAACTCAAGAGCTTTCCCAATATACCGTCACAACTTGAGAGGAACACTGAGTTTCCCACCCAAACTCGAAAAGATCCCCATGTCCCCCACCTCATCTTGAGAAGAATCCTGACTTTACACTCGCACCTCAAGAGGAGGCTTGTCTCAGCTATTGAAACTCCAGAGGAACCCCGCTATTCCTGCCATAAGTCAAAAGGACACTGAATTCCCTGTCAACTTGGGATAAGGCCTGATTTCCCTTCACCGACTAGAATGGAATCCTGGGTATCTCCTCAAAACACAAAGAGAGGTCTGACTCCACTGTTGCAGCTCTAAAAAAGCCCAATTTCTCAGCCTCAACTTGACAGGAATCCTGACACCCCTTTTACAACTCAAGAGGAAAGCGGAGTTCTATGCCTGAACAAGAGACAAGGCCTGACTCCCCTTTAAAAACTCAATAGGAACCCTGAGATTCCTGTCGCAACTGGAGAGGGGCACTGAGATTCCCACCTCAACTTGACATGAGGCCCTTTTCCTCTGCAGCGACTCAAGCGTAATCCCGAGGTGCCCCTTGCAACTTGAAAGGAGGCATGGCTTCCCTGAGCCAATAGTAGATGTACACTGAGGTCCCTGACACAACTGGATAGGAACCCAAAACTTCCTGATGCAACAGGAGAAACACCATCATGTTCTCCCCTCAAGGTGACACGAGGCCCTAGCCCCTGCAGTGACTTGAGAGCAATCCCACGCTCGACCTCACAACTTGAAAGGAGACTTGATTTCCATGAGGCAACATGAGAGGTTTCCTGAGTTCACTGTCGCGATTTGAGAGGAACCCCAAGCTTCCCACCACAACTCGAGAAAAACCATGGGATCCCCCCTTCAACTTGGGATGATGTCCTTTTCCCCTGCAGTGCCTCAAGAGCAATCCCGAGCTCCCTCTCAAAACTTGAAAGGATGCTTGACTCCCTTTATGTAACTCAAGAGGTCCCCTAGATACCCGTTGGAAGTTGGAAGGAACCCCGAGTTTTGCACCACAACTCGAAAAGTTTACCATATTCACCACCTCATCTCGAGCTGAGGGTCGATTTCCCTACTTATATTTAGAGGAATCCCGACTTTTCCCCTTGCACCTTAAGAGGAGGCCTCTCTCACTTATTGAAACTCGAAAAGAATCCCACAGTACATGCAAGTCGAAAGGACACTGAGTTCCCCCTCAAATCGAGATAAGCCCTGACTCCCCTACAGCTACACGAATGGAACCCAAAGTTTCCCGTCACAACAGGAAGGGAGGTCTGACTTCCCTGTTTGTTGCACCTCTAGAAAAAGCCCAAGTTCTCTGCCTCAACTTGACAGGAGATCTGACACCCCTTTTACAACTTGAGAGGAAAATGGAGTTTCATGGCTCAACACGAGATGAGGTCTGACTCCACTGTTCATACTCGATAGGAACTCCGAGATCCCTGTCAGAACTAGACAGGAACCCCGAGTTTCCCTCTCAACTCGAGGTGAGGCCCTATTACCGTGCCACGACTTGAAAGGGATTCCGAGTTGCCCCTTGCAACTCGAAAGGAGGCCTGACTTCCCTGAGACAACATAAGAAGTTCCCTGAGGTCCCCGCCACAACTCGATAGGATCTCCAAGCTTCCCACCACAACTCAAGAAAAACCATGAGATTTCCCCCTCAAGGCGAGATGAGGCCCAATTCTCCTGCAGTGATCGAGAGCAATCCTGCATACTCCTTCACAACATAAAAGGAGGCTTGACTCTATTTATCCAACTCCAGAGGTTCCCTGAAATATCCGTTGCAACTCGAGAGGAACCCAGTGTTTCCCGACACAACTTAGAAAAGTCCCGTGTTCCCTATATCAGCTCAAGATGAGGAGAGATTCCCCTTCTTGGGCTTGAGAGGAATCCATACTGTACACTCGCACCTCAAGAGGAGACCTGTCTCAGTCAAGAGGAACCCCGAATTTCCTGGTGCAAGTTGAAAGGAAACAGAGTTCTTCCTCAACTTAACATAAAGCCTGATTCCCCTGCAGTGACTTGAATGGGACACCGAGTTGCCCCTCACAACACAAAGGGAGGTCTGACTCCCCTGTTGTATGTCTAAAAAAGCCCGCATTTCCACCTCAACTCAACAGGAGGCCTGACACCCTTTTTTAAACAAGAGAGTAAATTGGAGTTCAACATAAGACTAAGCTTGACTCCCCTGTCGAAAATCAATATGAACACTGAGATACCTGTTGCAACTGGAGAGCAACCCAGAGTTTACCTCGTCAAATGGAGATGAGGCCTTATTCCCCTGCAGCGACTCTAGCGGAATCCCGAGGTGCCCCTCGCAACTCGAAAGGAGGCCTGACTTCCCTGAGGCAACACGAGAGGGTCCCTGAGGTACCAGTCGCAACTTGAGAGAAAGCCAAAGCTTCCTGCCGCAACTTGAGAAAAACCATGATGTTCCCCCTTAAACGCAAGATGTGGCCCAATTCCCCTGCAGTGACATGAGAACAATCTCATGCCGCCTCTCATAACTCTAAAGAGTCTTGACTTCCCTGAACCAACACAAGAGTTTCCCTGAGGGCCCCATCACAAGTGGAGAGGAACCCAAAGCTTTCTGCCACAATTTGAGTAAAACCATGAGATTCCGCCCCACCCCCTCAATGCGAGATGAGGCCCTTTTCCTCTGCAGCTCCTTGAGAGCAATCCCAAGTTCCCTTTCAAAACTCGATAGGAGACTTCACTCACTTTATGCAACTGAAGTGGTTCACCGAGTGACCCATCAAAACTCGAGAGGATCCCCAAGTTTCTGGCCACAACTCGAGAAGAGCCCTGTGTTACCCACCTCATCTCAAGCTGAGGTCTGATTCCCCTGATTCAACCCAAGAGAAATCCCTACTCTCCCCTCACACCTCAAGAGGAGGCCTGTCTCACCTTGAAACTCATTAAGAACCCTACCATTCCTGGCGCAGTTCGAAAGGACACTGAGTTCCCTTTCAACTTGAAATATGGCCTGGTTCCCCTGCACTGACTCAAATGGAACCTCAAATATCTTCTCACACCACGAAAGGAGCTCTGACTCCCCTGTTGAAACTCTAGGAAAAAAACCAAGTTCCCCTCCTCAACTCAACAGGAAGCCTGACATCACTTTTCCACTCGAGAGGAAAGTGAAATTCCATGCCTCAAAATGAGATGAGGCCTGACTTCCAGTTGAAACTTGATCGAATCCCAGAGACCTCTGTCACAACTGGAGAAGAAGCCAGAGTTTCCCTCCTCAACTAGAGATGAGTCCCTATTCCCCTGAAGCCACTCGAGAGGAATCAGGAGGTACCCCTCGCAACTTGAGACCTGACTTTCCAGAGGCAACATGAGAAGTTCCCTGAGGTCCCTACTGCAACTTGAGAGGAACCCAAAGCTTCCCACCACAACTGGGGAAACACCACGAGTTTCCCCCCCTCAATGTGAGGTGAGGCTCAATTCCCCTACACTGACTCGAGATAAATCCGTGCTGCCTCTTGCAACTTGAAAGTAGACTTGACTTCCCTGAGACAACATGAGAGGCTTCCTGAGGCACCCACTGCAACTGGAGAGGAAGCCCAATTTTCTCACCACAATTAGAGAAAAGCCATGAGATTCCACCCTCAAATGAAGATGAGGCCTTTATCCCCTGCAGCACCTCGAGAATAATCCTGAGTTCCCTCTCAAAAATCGAAAGGAGGATTTAATCCCTTTATGAAACTCAAGTGGTTCCCTGAGGTACCCATTGCAACTCGACAGGAATCCCAAGTTTTCTGCCCCAGATCGAGAAGAACCCTGTGTTCCCCACCTCATCTTGAGATGAGGGCCAATTCCCCTTCTAGGACTCGAGAGGAATTTTGCCTTTCCCTTGCATATCAAGAGGAAGACTGTCTCACCTATTAAAACTAGAGTGTAATGCCGCAGTTCCTGCTGGAAGTCAAAAGGACACCAAGTTACCCCTCAACTTGAGATGAGGCATGATTCCACTGCACCAACTAGAATGAAACTCCAAGTATCCTCTCACAACACAAAGGGAAGTCTGACTCCCCTGTTGCACACCTAGAAACAATCCAAGTTCCCAGCCTCAACTGACAGGAAGCCTGAAACCCCTTTTTATGACTCGAGAGGAAAGCGGAGTCCATGCCTCAAAATGAGAGAGGCCTGGATCCCCTGTTGATACTTGATAGGAACCCTGAGATCCCTGTGGCAACTGGAGAGGAACACTAAGTTTGCCATCTCAACTCGAGATGGGCCCCTATACCCCTGCAAGGACTAGAGAGGAATCCCAATGTGCCCCTCGCAAGTTGAAAGAAGGCCAGACTTCCCTGATGAAACAAACATGAGACGTTCCATGAGTTCCCTATTGCAACTCGACAGGAACCCAATGCTTCCCGCCACAACTCAAGAAACACCACGAGAATCTCCCCTCAATGCCAGATGAGGCCCAATTACCTTGTTGTGACTCGAGAGCAATCCCACACTCCCCCTTTGCAACTCAAAAGAAGATGACTTCCATGAGGCAACACCAGAAGTTCCCTGAGGTCCCTGTTGCAAATCGAGAGGAACCCCAAGCTTCCCACTTCAACTGAGAAAAATCTCTAATGCACCCCTCAACACGAGATGAAGCACTCTTCCCCTGCAGCACCTTGACAGAAATCCCAATGTCCCTCTCTAAATTTGAAAGGAGGCTTGACTACCTTTATGCATCTCAAGAGGTTTCCCAATATATGTGTCACAACTCAAGCAGAACCCCGAGTTTCTGACAACACGAGAGGGAACCCATGTTCCCCACCTCATCTCAAGATGAGGGCCGATTCCCCTGCTTCAACTTGAGAGAGAAATCCCAACTTTCCTCTTGCACCTCAAGAGGAGGCCTGTCTTAACTCTTAAAATTCCAGAGGAACTTCAGGGTTCCTGCCCCAAGTAGGAAGGACACAGAGTTCCCCCTCAACTCAAGATAAGGCCTAATTCCCTTGCACCGACTCAAATGGAACTTGGAGTATCCCTTCACAAAATGAAAGGAGGTCTGACTCCCCTATTGCACCTCTAATAAAAGCCCAATTTCCCTGCCTCAACTCAACAGGAGGGCTGACACACCTTTTACATCTCAAGAGGAAAGTGGAGTTCCAAGCCTCAAAATGAGACAAGGCCTGACTCCCCTGTTGAAGCTCGACAGGACACTGATATTCCTGTTGCAACTGGAACCTTGAGCTTCCTGCCTCAACTTGAGATGAGGCCCAATTACCCTGCAGTGACAGGAGAGGAATCCCAAGGTGCCCCTCACAACTTGTAAGGAGGTCTGACTTCCTTGAGGCAACATGAGAATTTCTCTGAGTTCCCAGTCGCAACTCAAGAGGAACCAAACGCTCCCCGCCTCTTCTCTAGAAACACCACGAGATTCCCCCATAAGGCGAAATGATGCCAGATTCCACTACAGTAACTTGAAAGCAAATGCACTCACACTCTCACAAAATGAAAGGAGACTTGACTTTCCTGAAGCAAAACAAGAGGCTCCCTGAGGTCCTCGTTGCTACTGTATGGGAACCCCAAGCTTCCAGCCGCATCACGAGAAAAAAAAATGAGATGTCTCCCTCAATGCAAGATGATGCCCATTTCCCCTGCAGTGACCTGAGAGCAATATCATGCCCCTCCACCCCTCACAACTCGAAAGTAGGGTTAACTTACCTGAGGCAACAAGAGAGAATTCCTGATGTCCTTGTTGCAACTCGAGAGGTACCCCAATCTTCCCATCTTAACTCGAAAAAAAAGGAAATTTCCCCCATAATGCGAGATGATACCCTTTCCCTAGCAGCACCTTGAGAGCAGCCTGAGTTCCTTCTTGAAACTTCACAACTCATCTCGAGATGAGGGCCAATTCCCCAGCTTCGATCGGAGAGGAATCCCGAATTTCTGCTCGGACCTCAAGAAGAGGCCTATCTCACCTGTTGAAACTGGAGAGGAACCCTGCCATTCCTGCTGCAAGTAGAAAGGGCAGTGAGTTCCATCTCAATTCGAGATGAAACCTGATTCCCCTGTACCAACTTGAATGGAACACTGAGAGTCCCCTCACAACATGAAGGGAGCTCGAACTCTCCTGCTGCACCTCTAGAAAAAGTCCAAGTTACCTGCCTCAACTCGACAGGAGGACTGACACCCCTTTTACAACTCGAGAGGAAAGTGGGGTTCCATGGCTGAACACGGATGAGGTCTGACTTCCTTGTTGAAACTCAATGCTGCTGCTGCTAATTTGCTTCAGTTGTGTCCAACTCTGTGTGACCCCATAGACCACAGCCCACCAGGCTCCCCCGTCCCTGGGATTCTCCAAGCAAGAACACTGGAGTGGGTTGCCATTTCCTTCTCCAGTGCATAAAAGTGAAAAGTGAAAGTGAAATCGCTCAGTCATGTCCAACTCTTAGCAACCTCATAGACTGCAGCCTACCAGGCTCCTCCATCCATGGGATTTTCCAAGCAAGAGTACTGGAGTGGGGTGCCATTGCCTTCTCCAGTTGGAACTCGATAGGAAACCCAAAATCCTTGTTACAACTACAGAGGAACTCTGAGTTTCACTACTCAACTCAAGATGAAGCCCTATTCCCCTGAAGTGACCAGAGAGGAATCCCGAGGTGCCCCTTGCAATGGGTAAGGAGGCCTGACTTCTCTGAAGCAAGAAGAGGGGTTCCCTGAGGTCACCGTCTTAACTCGAGAGGAACCCAACACTTCCCACTGCAACTCGAAAAACACCACTAGATTCCCCTCTCAATGCAAGATGATGCTGGATTCCCCTGCAGTGACTCAAGAACAATCCCACTCTACCCCTCACAATTCAAAAGGAGACTTGACTTCCCTGAGGAAACATGAGAGGTTCCCTGATGTCCCCATGGCAAGTTGAGAGGAATCTTAAGATTCCTTCTGAAACTGGAGAAAAACCAAAAGATAACCCCCTCAACATGAGATGAGGCCCTTTCCCCTGCAGCGCTTTGAGACAATCCCGAGTTCCCTCTCGAAACTCGAAAGGAGGGCTTGACTCCCTTTATGCAACTCAAGATGACACACGAGATACCCGGCGCCAGTCAAGAGGAACCCTAAGTTTTCTATCACAACTTGAGAAGGGCCCCATGTTCCCCACATCATCTTGAGATGATGGCTGATTCCACTGCTTCAACTCGAGAGGAATCCCAACTTTCCCCTCGCACATCAAGAGGAGGCCTGGCTCACATATTTACTAGAGAGGAATCCCGCAGTTACTGCCACAATTCGAAAAGCAACAAGTTCCCCCTCAACTCGAGATAAGGCCTGATTCCATTGCACTGACTTGAATGAAACCCTGAGTATTTACTCAAAAAATGAAGGGAGGTCTGATTCCCCTGTTGCACCTCTAAAAAAAGCCCATGTTCCCCACCTCAACTAGACAGGAGGCCTGACGCTCCTTTTGCAACTCAAGATGAAAATGGAGTTTCATGCCTAAAACCAAGATGAGGCCTGTCTCCCCTGTTGAAACTTGAAAGGAACCCTGAGATCCCTGTGGCAGCTGGAGATGAACACTGAGTTTCTGACCTCAACTTGAGATGAGCCCCTATTACCCTACAGCCCCATGAGAGCAATCCAAATTTCCCTCTCAAAACTGGAAAGGAGGCTTGACTCCCTTTATGTAACTCAAGAGATTCCTGGAGACCCCCATCACCACTAGAGAAGAACCCCAAGTTTCCGACCACATCTCCAGAGGGGCCCCATGTTCCCCAACTCATCTTGAGATTAGGGCCGATTCCCTTGCTTCTATTCAAGAGAAATCTCGACTTTCCCCTCACACCTCAAGAGGATGCATGTCTCTGAAATTCAAAAGGATCCCTGTGGTTCCTTCCTCAATTCGAAAGGACACTGAGTTACCCATCAACTTGCGATTAGGCCTGATTCCCCTTCACTGACTCACATGGAACCTCGAGTGCACCCTCACAAAACGATGGGAGGTCTGAGTCCCCTGTTACACCTCTAGGAAAAGCCCAATTTCCCCCCCTGAATTCTACAGGAGGCCTGACATCCCTTTTACAACTCGAGAGGAAAGTAGAGTTCCATGCCTTAAGACGAGACGAGGCCTCATTCCCCTGTTGAAACTCAGTAGGAACCTTGAGATCCCTGTAGCAACTGGAGAGGAACACTGAGTTTCCCACCTCAACTCGAGATTAGGCCCTATTCCCCTGCAGCAATTGTAGAGGAGTGCCAAGGTACCCTCACAACCTGAAATGAGGCTGACTTACCTGAGGCAACATGAGAGGTTCCTTCACGTCCCCGTTGCAACTCGAGAGGAACCCAAAGCTTCCAACCACAACTCAAGAAACACCAGGAGATTCATCCCTCAATGAGAGATGAGGCCCAATTCTCCTGCAGTGACTTGAGAGCAACCTGGTGAACACCCTCACAACTCGAAAGGAGACTTGACTTCCCTGAGGGAGCACGAGAGGTTCCTTGAGGTCCCCGTCGCAACTCGAGAAGAACTTCAATCTTCCTGCTACAACTCGTGAAAACCACGAGATTAACTCCTCAAAGCGAAATGAAGTCCTTTTCGCCTGAAGTTACTCGAGAGCAATCCTGAGTTCCCTCTCAATACTTGAAAGGAGAACTTGATTCCCTTTATTCAAATCAAAAGATTCCCTAGGTACCCATTGCAACAAGAGAGGAACATCGAATTTCCCTTCACAACACGAGAATAGCACAGTGTTCCCCACCTCATCTCGAGATGAGGGCCTATTCCCATGCTTTATGTTGAGAGGAATCTTCACTTTCCCCTCACACCCCAAGAGGAGCCCTGTCTCACCTATTGAAATTCCAGAGGAACTTCACCGTTCCTGCCATTAATCGAAAATACCCCGAGTTTCCACTCAACTAGAAATAAAGCCTGATTCCCCTGCACTGACTTGCATGGAACCCCAAGGATCCCCTAAAAACCCGACGGGTGTCTGACTCCCCTGTTGCATCTCTAGACAAAGCCCAAATCCCCACCTGAACTCGACAGGAGGTCTGAAACCACTTAAAACTTGGGAGAAAAGCAGAGTTCCATGCCTCAACATGAGAAGAGGCCCGACTACCCTATTGAAACTCGGTAGGAACACCGAGATCCTTATCGCAACTGGAGAGGAACACTGAGTTTCCCACTTCAACTCAAGGTGAGGCCCCATTCCCTTGTAGTGACTTGAGAGGAATCCTGAGGTGTCCCATCACAACATGAAAGGAGGCCTGACTTCCCTGAGGCAAAAATGAGAGGTTCCCTGAGGCCCTGTCACAACTCGAGAGGAACCCAAAGCTTCCTGCCGCATCTCGAGAAACACCACAAGATTCATCCCTCAATGTGAGATGAGGCCTGATTCCCCTGCAGTGACTGGAGAGCAATCCAGGGCTCCCCCTAGTAACTTGAAATGAGACTTGACTTTCCTGAAGCAACATGAGAGGCTCCCTGAGGTCCTAGTCTCAAGTAGAGAGGCACCCCAATCTTCCTGCCAAAATTTTAGAAAATCCACTAAATTCCCCCCTCAACCCCAGAGGAGGCACTTTCTCCCTGCAGTACCTCGAAAGCAATCCCAAATTCCCGCTAGAAAGTCAAAACATAGCTTCACTCCCTTTATGCAATTCAAGAGGTTCCCCGAGTTACCCATCAAAAGTCAAGAGGAACCCAGAGTTTCTCACCACAACCTGAGATGTGCCCTGTGTTCACCAGCTCATTTTGAGATGAGAGCTGATTCCCCTGCTTCTACTTGGGAGGAATCCCGACTTTCCTCTTGCACGTCAAGAGGAGGCCTGTCTCACCTATTGAAACTCGAGAGGAATCCCGAGTTTTCCACCTCAACTTGAGAAGAACCCTGCCGGGGTCCAGCCCTGGTGGATCCAGGGTGATTCGAAGCGGGGATGGCGTGGGCGAGGAAAAATTTATTTATTTAGAAATATACAAATAGATTAGGAAGAAATAGTGTAGTAGGAAATTTGAGATGGAGAAAAGAAGGCTGAATAACTTGGTTTACGTGGAAAGCCAACAAAACCTCGAGACAAGAGGTTTGTACCATATCATTAGGCCACCGGCGTCCATTTGAATATCAGAGAGTGCCCCATCCTGGGCTCTCTCTCTTACGGATCTTAGCAGCTGGGACAGGTAAGTAGACATGGCGAGCCTCCACACCCCAGATGGGAATTCAGCCAGAAATTAGAGAAAATAGGAGACACGGGGGAAGCCCAGCATTGGTGCAAGACTCTCCAAGAGGGAAGAGAAGGGGGGAAAAGGGAAAAAGGGGCCATTTATTTTTCAACTCAGCTTATATACCCCAAGTTGTACATAATGGAATATGCAGAGTTATACAGGGGCAGCAGTCCTGACCCTCATTGAGATAAGGCTTTCTTTTTTGCACACTCTCCCGTTACAAAAGGTCTCAGGTGGTTTACATTATCTTCTGACCAAGAGGCCTGTTAACATTTCTATGGCTCTCTTCTGATGAGGTTTTGTTAACCAGAAGACTCATTTGTGTTAACCTTTCCAAAATCTGAATGCCACTCTTAGAAAACACTAAATAAAAATACAGCAATTTGTAATAAAAGGAAGTACAGTGATTTACAGCAAAAGTCTAGTATTGCTAACATCAAAACTACTATATATCCTTTTCCATATCCCATTTACATTGATTACATCTTCCTGGGTGCCTGATAGATAAAAAATAAGGAGGTCTGGCAGCAATCATTGAGTTAACTGTGAAATCCTATCACCAATATGAATTTGAAAAGGCTCTGAAACTTTAAGATACTTTAAGGCTTTTGTGCCTCTCACAGTTGGGAGGTTGTGAGCAATTCACAAGCTTGCAAAAAGTCAGGGGAACCTGTTTAGGCAGGCTAGAGCGTCATCAAAGGGGGGTTGGGCTGAAACGCTCCTTTCAAATGCAGGAAGCTAAAACTTTGAATTAACTTTTTCCAGAGAAAGTCAGAAAATAATGGGAAAACAGATTCTTATTTTGGGGGGCACATGTTCAGGAAAAACCAGGGAGAAATCCGAGGACTCAAATTGCCCTGCCATCTGAGTCTACCACGTGACTCTGTCACTGGTGGGATTTCTCACGCTGGCTCCCAACAGAACCCCGTGTTCCCCACCTCATCTTGAGATGTGGGCCAATCGCTGTTCTAGGACTCGAGGAGAGGAATCCCGATTTCCCCCTCGTACATCAAGAGGAGGCTTATCTCACCTATTGAAACTTGAGAGGAACCCTGCAATTCCTGACAAAAGTTGAAAGGAAATCGAGTTCCCCCTCAACTTGAAATAAGGCCTGATTCCCCTGCATGGACAGAGTAGAAACCCGAGGATGCTTTCACAGGACGAAATCACGTCTGACTCCACTACTGAACCTCTAGAAACAGTCCAAATTCCCAGCCTCAACTCGACAGGAAGGCTGACATCCCTTTTACAACTCCAGAGGAAAGCATAGTTCCATTACTCCAAATGAGACAAGGCCTGAATTCCCTGTTGAAACTCAATAGGAACCCCGAAATCCCTGTGGCAACTAGAGAAGAAACCTGAGTTTCCCACCTCTACTCGAGATGAGCCCCTATTCCCCTGCAGTGACTCGAGAGGAATCCTGGGTGCCCCTTGCAAGTTGAAAGGTGGTCAAACTTCCCTGATTCAATATGAGACATTCCATGAGGTCCCCGTCGCAACTTGAGAGGAACCCAAAACTTCCTGCCGCAACTCGCAAAACACCACAAGATCCCCCCTCAATACGAGATAAGGCCCGATTACCCTGCAGTGACTTCAGAGCAATCCCACGCTCCCCCTGGAAACTTGAAAGAAGGCTTGACTTCCCTGATACAACATGAGAGGTTCTGTGAGGTCTCTGTTGCAATTGGGGGGGGGGGACCCCAAGCTTCCCACTTCAACTCAAGAAAAACCACTAAATTCACCTCTTAATGCGAGATGAATCACTTTTCCCCTGCAGTGCCTCGACAGCAATCACAATTTCCCTCTCAAAACTTGAAAGGAGGCTTGACTCCCTTCATGCAACTAAAGAGGTTTCCCAAGTTACCTGTTGCCACTTGAGGGGAATCCCAAGTTTCCGACCACAACTCAAGAAGACCCCATGTTCTCCACCTCATCTCAAGATGGGAGCCAATTCCCCTGCTTCGACTCAGGAGGAATCCCAGCTTTGCCCTTGCACCTCAAGAGGAGGCATTTTTCACCTATTGAAACTCGAGAGGAACCCCACGGTTCTGCCACAATTCCTCAGGACAATGCATTCCCATTCAACTCGAGATAAGGTCTGATTCACCTGCACTGACTAGAATGGAACCACGAGTAACCCCTCACACCATGAGGGAGGTCTGATTCCCCAGCTACACCTCTAGAAAAAGCCCAAGTTGTTTGCCTCAACTCGACAGGAGGCCTGACACCCTTTTTACACTCGAGAAGAAAGTTGAGTTCCATGCCTCAACATGAGACGAGGCCTGTTGAAACTCAATTGGAACCCCAATTTCCATGTCACAACTGGAGAGGAACACTGAGTTTCCCACCTCAACCTGAGATGAAGACCTTCTCCCCTGCAGCAACAGGAGAGGAATCCCGAAGTGCATGTCACAACTTGAAAGGAGGCCTGAATTCCCTGAGGCAACATGAGAGGTTCCCTGAAGTCACTGTCACAATTTGAGAGGAACCCAAAGATTCCCGCCACAACTCGAGAAACACCAGAAGATATCCTGCTCAATGTGAGATGAGGCCTGATTCCCCTGCAGTGACTCGAGAGCAATCCTGTTCACCCCCTTGCAATTCGAAAGGAAACTTGACTTTCCTGAGGCAATACGAGAGGTTCCCGAGGTCCCTGTCACAACTCTATAGAAACCCCAAGCTTAACACCTCAACTTGAAAAAAATGAGATTCCCCCATCAGTGCGAGATGGGGAACATTTCCCCTTCATTGCCTCGAGAGCAATCCCCAGAGTCCTCTCAAAACTCGAAAGGAGGTTTGACTCGCATTATGCAACTCAAGATGTTCCCTGAGATACCCGTCTTCAATCTAGAGGAATCTCTAGTTTCCCACCACAACTCGAGAAGAGCCCTGTTTTCCTCATCTCAGTTGAAATGAGGGCCAATTCCCCTGCTTTGACTCGATAGGACACTAGACTTTCCCTCGAATCTTAAGAGGAGTCCTGTCTCACCATTGAAACTCAAGAGTTACCCCACAGTTCCTGGCACAAGTCGAAAGGACACCAAGTTTCCCCTCAAATTGAGATACGGCCTGATTTCCCCACACTGAGGGGAATGGAACCTGAGTATCCCCTCACAACAATAAGTGAGGTCTGACTCCCTTGTTGCAGCTCTAGAAAAAGCTCAAGTTCCACACTCAACTCGAC
The DNA here is from genome assembly GCA_006408695.1 of Aepyceros melampus. NCBI lineage: Eukaryota > Metazoa > Chordata > Mammalia > Artiodactyla > Bovidae > Aepyceros > Aepyceros melampus. Next base: position 40,228 of record SJXQ01004016.1, read on the forward strand.
TTGAGGCCTGACAGCCCTTTTACAACTCTAGAGGAAGGCATAATTCCATGCCTCAAAACGAGACAAGGCCTGACTCCCCCGTTGAAACTCGATAGAAACCCCGAGATTCCCGTTGAAACTGGAGAGGAACTCTGAGTTTCCTACCTCAACTCAAGATGAGGCCCTATTCCCGTGCATGGACTTGAGAGGAAACCCGAGCTGCCTCTCGCAACTTGAAAGGACAATGCACTTCCCTAAGTCAACACGAGAGGTTCCCAGAGGTCCCCCTTGCAACTCAAGAGAAACCCAAAGCTTCCAGCAGCAACTCGAGTAACACCACGAGATACACTCGTCAATGTGAGATGAGGCCAGAATCCCCTGCAGCGACTCAAGAGGAATCCAGAGTGCCCCCCACAAGTTGAAAGGAAGCCCGACTTCACCGAGGCAACATAAGAGGTTTGTGAGATTCCCATCGCACATTGAGAGGAACTCCAAGCTTTCTGCCACAACTTGAGAAAAGCCATGAGATTCCCCCATCAATGGGAGATGAAGCCCCTTTCCCCTGCATCTCCTCGAAGGCAATCTTGAGTTCCCTCTCGAAACTCGAAAGGAGGCTTGACTCCCTTGATGCAACTCAAGAGGTTCCCCAAGATACCCATCAGAATTCAAAAGGAATCACAAGTTTCCTGCCACGACTCGAGATGTGCCTCACGTTCACCACCTCATCTCGAGATGAGGGCCAATTCCCCTGCTTCGACTCTAGGGGAATCATGACTTTCCCTTCACTTCTCAAGAGGAGGCCTATCTCACCTATTGAAACTCGAGAGGAACCCCACAGTTCCCGCCTTAAGTCAAAAAGACACCGAATTCCACCTCAACTTGAGATAAAAATTGATTTCACTAACCAATTGAATGGAATGCTGAGTCTCCCGTCACAACACAAAGGATGTCTGACTCCCCTGTTGCACCTATAGAAACAGCCCAAATTCCCCGCCTCAACTAGACAGGTTTGACTCCCCTTTTACAACTCTAGGGAAAGCAGAGTTACATGTCTTAAAACCAGACAAGGCCTGGCTCCCCTGAAACTCGATAGGAACCCAAGATCTCTTTCGAATCTCGAGAGAAACCCTGAGTTTCCCACCTTCACACGAGATGAGGCCCTATTCACCTGCAGCGAATCAAAAGGAATCCCGAGGTGCCAATCACAACTTGAAAGGACGTCGCTTCCCTGAGGCAATATAAGAGGTTCCCTGAGTATGCTGTTGCAACTAGAAAATCACAAAGCTTCCCGCTGCAACACGAAAGAAACCATGAGATACCCTGGTCAATGCAAGATGAGGCCCGATTCCCTGCAGTGACTCGAGAGCAATCCAGTGCTACACCTTGTAACACTAGAGGAGACATTACTTCCCTGAGGCAACAAGAGAGGTTCCTAAGGTCCCCACTGCAACTCCAGAGGAATCCAAGGCTTCCTGCCACAACTCGAGAAATACCACAAGATTGGCCCCTCAACGCAAGATGAGGCCCTTTTCCCTTCAACACTTTGAAGGCAATCCTGAGTCCACTATCAGAGCTTGAAAGGAGGCTTACTTTATGCAACTCAAGAAGAAAGCTGAAATAAACGTTGCAACTCGACAAGAACCCCGAGTATATGACACCGACTCGAGAAGCGTACTGTATTCCCCACCTAATCTTAAGATGAGGGCCAATTATACTGCATCAATTCGAGAGAAATCACGATTTTACACTCTCACCTCATCAATTGAAACTCGAATCAATTGAAACCCGCGGTTCCTGCCACAAGAAAAAAGGACAGACTTCCCCTTCAACTCGAGATAAGGCCTGATTCCCCTGCACCGACTCAAATGGAACCTGGATTAACCCCTCACAACATGAATGGAGATCTGACTCACCTGTTGCACCTCTAGAAAAAGGCCAATTCCCTGCCTCAACTCAATAGGAGGCCTGAAACCTTATTTACAACTCGAGTTCAGTTCAGTTCAGTCGCGCAGTCGTATCCGACTCTTTGTGACCCCATGAATCGCAGCACGCCAGCCTCCTTGTCCATTACCAACCCCTGAAGTTCACTCAGACTCACGTCCATTGAGTCCATGATACCATCCAGCCATCTCATACTTGGTCGTCCCTTTCTCCTCCTGCCCCCAATCCCTCCCAGCATCAGGGTCTTTTCCAATGAGTCAACTCTTCGCATAAGGTGGCCAAAGTACTGGAGCTTCAGTTTTAGCATCATTCCTTCCAAAGAAATCCCAGGGTTGATCTCCCTCAGAATGGACTGGTTGGATCTCCTTGCAGTCCAAGGGACTCTCAAGAGTCTTCTCCAACACCACAGTTCAAAAGCATCAATTCTTCTGTGCTCAGCCTTCTTCACAGTCTAACTCTCACATCCATACATGACCACAGGAAAAACCATAGCCTTGACTAGACGGACCTTAGTCGGCAAAGTAATGTCTCTGCTTTTGAATATGCTATCTAGGTTGGTCATAACTTTTCTTCCAAGGAGTAAGCGCCTTTTAATTTCATGCCTGCAGTCACCATCTACAGTGATTTTGGAGCCCACAAAAACAAAGTCTGACACTGTTTCTACTCTTTCCCCATCTATTTCCCATGAAGTGATGGGGCCAGATGCCATGATCTTCGTTTTGTGAATGTTGAGCTTTAAGCCAACTTTTTCACTCTCCTCTCACTTTCAACAAGAGGCTTTTTAGCTCCTCCTCACTTTCTGCCATAAGGGTGGTGTCATCTGCATATCTGAGGTTATTGAAACCATACAACTCGAGAGGAGAGCAGAATTCCATGCCTCAACAAGAAGTGAAGCCAGAGTCCCCTTTTGAAGCTCAATAGAAATCCTAAAATCCCAGTCGCAAGTAGGGGAATCCTGAGTTTCCTTCCTCAATCAGAGATGAGGCCCTGTGCCCTTGCAGCATCTCAATAGTTATCCCGAGGTGCCCCTTGCAACTTGAAAGGAGGCTTGACATCTCTGAGGCAACATGAGGGGTTCCTTGATGTCCACAAGACAAATCTAGAAGAAACCAAATCTTCCTGCCACAACTCGAGAACACCATGAGATTCTGCCCCTCAATGTGAGATGAGGTCCGATTTCTCATCATTCACAATCGTCCAATTTCTCATCATTTCTCGTCAGAGCAATCTGGCCCTCCCCCTTGAAACTCGAAAAGAGACTTGACTTCCCTGAGGCAACACAGAAGGTTCCTTGAGTTCCCTGTGGCAACTCGAGAGGAACTTCAATCTTCCTGCCACAACTCAAGAAAAAACACGAGATTCCTGCCTCAATATGAGATGAGGTCCTTTTGCCCTGCGGCACCTCGAGAACAATCCAGATTTCCCTCTCGAAACTCGAAAGCAAGCTTGAATCCCTTTATGAATCTCAAGAGGTTCCCAAAGATTCCCATTGCAATACAAGAGTAATCCTGAGGATCCAGCAACAACTCAAGATGTGCCCCATGTACCCCACATCATCTCAAGATGGGGGCCAATTCCCCTTTTTAGAATCAAGGAGAATCCCGACTTTCCTCTCACACCTCAAGGGGAGGACTGTCTCACATATTGAAACTCAAGAAGAACCCGGGGCTTCCTGCCACAAGTCTAAATGACAACCAGTTCCCAATCAACTCGCGATAAAGACCTTCCTCTGCACCAATCAAATGAAACCACATGTATCCCCTCACAACATGAATGGAGGTCTGACTTGCCTGTTGCACCTCTAGAAAAAGCACAAGATCCCAGTCTCAATTTTACAGGGGGCCTGACACCTCATTACAACTAGAGAGGAAAGCAGATTTCCATGCCTCAACAAGAGATGAGGCTAGACTCACATGTTGAAACTAGATAGGAACCCCGAAATCCTTGTTGCAAGTGGAGAGGAACCCTGAGTTTCCCTCCTCACCTCGAGATGAGGCTCTGTACCCCTGCAGCAACTCGAGTGGAATCCTGAAGTGCCCCTTGCATCTTGAAAGGAGACTTGATTTCCCTGAGGCAACATGAGAAGTTCCCTGATGTTCACATCTTAACTCGAGAAAAACCCAAAGCTTCCTACTGCAGCTTGAGGAAAACCACAAGATCCCCCGTCAATGCAAGTTGAAGTCTGATTCCTCTACAGTGACTTGAGATCAATCCTGCGCTCCCCCTTGCAACTGGAAAGGAGACTTGACTTCCCTGAGGCAACACGAGAGGTTCCCTGAGGTCCACTTGGCAACTCGAGAGGAACCCCAAGCTTCCTGCTAGAACTAGAGAAAAACCATGAGATTCTGTATCAATGCGAGATGAGGCCCTTTTCCCCTGCAGTGCCTCGAGAGCAATAAAGATTTCCCTCTTGAAACTCGAAAGCAGGCTTAAATCCCTTTATGAATCTCAAGAGGTTACCCGAGATAGTCATCACAACTCAAGAGTAACCCTGACATTCTCGCCTCAACTCGAGATGTGCTCTGTGTTCCTCACTTCATCTCGAGATGGGGGCCAATTCCCCTGTTTTGACTGGAAAGGAATCCCGATTTTCCTCTCCCACCTCAAGTGGAGGCCTGTTTCACATACTGAAACTCGAGAGGAACCCCAGGCCTCATGCCACAAGTTGAAACAATACCAAGTTTCCACTCAACTCGCAATAAAGACCAATTCCCCTATGCTGATTGAATGGAACCACGAGTATCCCCTCACAACAAGAAGGGAGGTCTGACTCCCCTTTGCATCTAGAAAAAGCCCAAGTTCCCTGCCTCAACTCGACAGGACGCCTGAAAACCCTTTTACAACTCAAGAAGAAAGTGGATTTCCATGCCTCAACATGAGACGAGGCCTGACTCCCCTGTTGAAACTCGGTAGAAACCCTGAGATACTTGTTGAAACTGGAGAGAAACACTGAGTTTCCAGACTTAACAAGAGATGAGGCTCTATTGCCCTGCAGCTCCTTGAAAGAACGGCCTTTTGGACTCTGTAGGAGAGGGAGAGGGTGGGATGGGTTGGCAGAGTGGCAGTGTAACATGTGTAATATCATAAGTGAAATGAATTGCCAGTCCAGGTTTGATGCAGGATGCAGGATGCTTCGGACTGATGCACGGGGATAATCCAGAGAGAGGGTGTGGGGCGGGAGGGGGGAGGTGGGGGTTTGGATTGGGAGTTCATGTACACTCGTGGCTGAT
>SJXQ01004016.1:45502-68610 GCA_006408695.1 Aepyceros melampus
AGTCTAGGTTTGATGCAGGATGAAGGAGGCTGGGGACGGATGCACGGGGATAATCCAGAGAGAGGGTGTGGGGCGGGAAGGGGGAGGTGGGGGTCGGGATTGGGAGTTCATGTACACTCGTGGCTGATTCATGTCGATGTGTAGCAAAACGAATACAGTATTGTAAAGCAAAACAAACTAAAAAAATTAATTAATTAAAAAAAAGAAAGAAAGCAATTCTGAGGGCCAATAGCAACTTGAAAGGAGGCCTGACTTCCCCGAGGCAACATGAGAAGTTCTCTGGAGACACTGTTGCTGCTAGAGAAAACACAACCTCTTGCAACTCAATAAACACCACGAGATTCCCCCCTCATTGCAAGATGAGACCCGATTCCCCTGCAGTGACTCGATAGCAATCCTGTGCTCCCCCTTACAACATGAAAGGAGACTTGAATTCCTTGAGGCAATACGAGAGGTTCCCTGAGCTTCCCAATGCAACTCGAGAGGAATCCCAAGCTTACTGTTGCAACTCGAGAAAAACCACGAGATTCCCCCCTCAATGCGAAATGCACTAGTCCACTGCAGTGCCTCCTGAGGTATCCTTAGATGCCCCTCGAAACTTGAAAGGAGGTCTGATTGCCCAGAGGCAACACACAAAGCTCCCTGAGCTACCCACCATAACTGAGAGGAACCCCAATCTTCCTGCTGCAACTCGAGAAAAATAAGATACCCCCCCCTCAATGCGAGATGAGGCCCTTTTCCCCTGAAAGGCCTTGAGAGCAATCCCGAGTTCCATCTTGATCATCCAAAGGAGACTTGACTCCCTTCTTGCAACTCAAGATGTTCCTTGAGATACATGTCGCCATTTGACAGGAGGTGGAGTTCACAATCACAACTCGACAATGGCCCTGTGTTCCCCACCTCATCTCGAGATGAGGGCCGATTCCTCTGCTTCAATTCAAGAAGAATCCCCACTAACCCTCAAACCTCAAGAGGAGGTCTGTCTCATCTATCAAAACTCGAGAGGAAACCCTGGGTTCCTTCTGCAAGACAAAAGGAAACTGAGTTCCACTTCAGCTTGAGATAAGGCCTGATTCCCCAGCACTGACTTGAATGGAACCATGAGTAGCCCCTCACAACACAAATGGAGGTCTGACTTGCCTGTTGTACCTCTAGCAAAAGCACAAGATCCTGGTCTCAATTAGATAGGAGGCTTGACACCTCATTACAACTAGAGAGGAAATCAGATTTCCATGCCTCAACAAGAGATGAGGCCAGACTCACATGTTAAAACTCAATAGGAACCCCGAAATCCTCATTTCAAGTGGAGAGGAACCCTGAGTTTCCCTCCTTAACTCAAGATGAGGCCCTGTTTCCATGCAGTGTCTCGAGAGCAATCCAGATTTCCCTCTCGAACTCAAAAGCAGGCTTGAATCACTTTATGAATCTCAAGAGGTTCCCTGAGATACCCATTGCAACTTGAGAGCACCACAACCCGTTTCACACCACAATTCTAGATGTTCCCCATGTTCCCCACATCATCTCAAGATGGGGGCCTATTTTCCTGTTTCAACTCGAGAGAAATCCCGACTTTCCCCTCGCACCTAAAGGGGAGGACTGTCTCACATACTGAAACTAGAGAGGAACCCCGGGCTTCCTGTTGCAAGTGGAAACGACACTGAGTTCCCACTCAACTCTCAATAAAACCTATTCCCATGCACTGATTGAATGGAACCATGAGTATCCCCTCACAACACGAAGGGTGGTCTGACCCCTCTGTTGCACCTCTAGAAAAAGCCTAAGTTCCCCGCCTCAACCGGACAGGAGGCCTGACAACCCTTTTACAACTTAAGAAGAAAGGGGAGTTTCATGTCTCAACATGAGACGAGGTCTGACTCCCTGTTGAGACTTGGTAAGAACCACGAGATCACTGTTGCAACTGGAGAGAAACACTGAGTTTCCCACCTTAACAGATCAGGCCCTATTCTCCTGAAGGTACTTGAAAGCAATCCCAAGGGCCAATTACAACTTGGAAGGAGGCCTGACTTCCCTGAGGCAACATGAAAGGTTCTCTGGAGACACTGTGGCAACTCGAGAAACACCACAAGACTCCCCCCTCAATGTGAAATGAGGCCAGGTTCCTCTGCAGTGACTCAGTAGCAATCCTGTGTTTCCCCTTGAAACACAAAAAGAGACTTGACTTCCCTGAGGAAATACGAGAGGTTCCCTGAGATCCCCATCACAACTCAAGAGGAACCCAAAGCTTACTGCTGTAACCTGAGTAAAACCACAACATCTCCCCGCCCCCCCATTAACATGAAATAAGGCCCTATTCCACTGCAGCACCTCCTGAGGAATCCCAAGATGCCCTCAAAACCTGAAGGAGGGTTGACTTTTTATAGGCAACACACGAGGTTCCCTGAGGTCCTTGCCATAACTTGAGAGGAACCCCAAGCTTCCAGCCACAACTCGAGAAATACCACGAGATACCCTAGGAGATACTGTCTCACCTATCAAAACTCCAGAGGAAACACTCGGTTCCTGCCACAAGGCAAAAGGACACTCACTTCTCCCTCAACTCGAGATAAGGCCAGATTCCCCAGCATCGACTCTAATGGAACCCCAAGTAACCCCTCACAGTATGAATGGAGGTCAGATTTGCCTGTTGCACCTCTAGAGAAAGCACAAGTTCCCCACCAAAACTCAACAGAAGGCCTGACACCTGAAGGTCATTGTTGAATTACGACGCTGGGATTCTTGGCCTCCAGAGGAGAAAAATTCAACCCAGGGCCAGAGACGAGGCTTGATCGCTCAGAGCTTTTGTGTAATAAAGTTTTATTAAAGTATAAAGGAGATAGAGAAAGCTTCTGACATAGGCATCAGAAGGGGGTAGAAAGAGTACCCGCCTGCTAGCCTTCAGCTGGATGTTATATAGTCACCAGCAGCCTGTTAACTTAGAATGGCACCAGGCCCCTCACCCATAAGATGTATTTTGGGATAACCTTGGCTCCAAATGGTTTATCTTGGGCCATAAAATGATTAACTTGAATCTTGAAGAAGGGCAAGTCACCATACAAAAAGTTTCATTTACATAGATTAGAGGAACAATATAGGAGTATAACATACTGGTTTATCAAGTAGGTTCTGAGCCCAAAAGGCGGAACCAACTTGAAGACAGAGTTTGGGGCAGATGCATAGTACATTAGCATAGCTTAAGACAAACATTTCCATAAGAAAAAGGCATTGGTTAACTTCAGGTGAAACCAGATGTCATTATGGCAACATAGAATTTTAAGAGAAACCTCCTTTTAAATTTGTATAGAGAAGGAAAAAATATCGCTAGTTTGTTTCCTCCTGCTGCTTAAGAGAGATAAAAATGTCTGACACTTGCAGGCTGTTTCCTCCGTTTGAAGACCCCTGGCCTTCCTGCCTGTTACCCTCTCACACCCCTTTACAACTTGACAGGAAAACAGATTTCCATGCATCAACAAGAGATGAAGCCAGACTCATATGTTGAAACTCCATAGGAAGCCCGAAGTCCCTGTTGCAGTTGGAGAAGAAATGTGTTTCCCTCCTCAGCATGAGAAGAGGCCTTGTTCCCCTGCAGTGACTCGAGTGGAATCTGGAGGTGCCCCTTGCAACTTGAAAGAAGACCTGACTTCTCTGAAGCAACATGAGAGGTTCCTTGATGTCCACATCTCAACTTGAGAGGAACCCAAATCTTCCAGCTGCAATTCGAGGAAAACCATAGATTTCCACCTCAAAGTGAGATGAGACCCCTTTCCCCTGCAGCGCCTCAAAAACAATCCAGCTTTCCCTCTGGCAACCCGAACGGAGGCTTGAATCCCTTTATGAGTCTCAAGAGGTTCCCCGAGATACCCATCACAACATGAAAGTAACCCCAAGGTTCCCACCACAACTCAAGTTGTGCCCCGTGTTCCCCACCTCATCTCGAGATGAGGGCTGATTCCCCTGTTTCGACTCTAGAGGAATCTTGACTTTTCCCTCACACCTCAAGGGGTGGCCTGTCTCATGTATTGAAACTCGAGAGGAACCCTGGGCTTCCTGCCACAAGTTGAAATGACACAGAATTCCCAATCAACTTGTGATAAAGACTGATTCCCATGCACCAATCGAATGGAACCATGAGTATCCCCTCGCAACATGAAGGGAGGTCTGACTCCCCTGTTGCACCACTAGAAAAAGCCCAAGTTCCCTGCCTCAACTCGACAGGAGGCCTGACAACCCTTTTACAACTCAACAAGAAAGTGGAGTCCAATGCCTCAACAAGAGATGATGCCTGATTTCCCTGTTGAACTCGGTAAGAACCCCAAGATCCCTGTCACCACTGGAGAGAAACATCTAGATTCCCTCCTTAAAACGAGATGAGGCCCTATTCCCCTGCAGCTACTTGAAAGCAATCCCGAGAGTCAATCGCAACTTGAAAGGAGGCCTGACTTCCCTGAGGTAACATGAGAGGTTCTCTGGAAACACTGTCACAACTCAGGAAAATACAAAACTTCCTGCTCCAACACGAGAAACACCACAAGATTCTCCCCTCAATACAAGATGAGGCCCGATTCCCTTGCAGTCACTTGATAGCAATCCTGCCCTCCCCCTCTCAACACGAAAGGATGCTTGACTTCCCTGAGGCTATACGAGAGGTATCTTGACATCCCCGTCACAACTCGAGAGGAACCCCAAGCTTACAACTATAACTTGAGAAAAACCACGACATTGCACCCTGAACGTGAAATGAGGCCCTATTCCATGCAGCACCTCCTGAAGAATCCTGAGATGCCCCTCGAAACTTGAAAAGAGGCCTGATTTCCCAGAGACAACACACGAGGCTCCCTGAGATGCCTGCCATTACTCGAGAGGAACTCCAAGCTTCCCATCACAACTCGTGAAAAACTGAGAGATACCCACCCTCAATGTAAGATGAGGCCCTTTCCCCCTGCAATACCCTAAGAGTAATCTCGAGTTCCATCTCAACACTCAATAGGAGGCTTGACTCCCTTTATGCAACTCAGGATGTTCTCGAGATTCACGTGGCCACTGGACTGGAGCCCGAGTTTATGGCCACAACTCAAGAAGGGCCCTGTGTTCCCCATCTCATCTCGAGATGAAGGTCGATTCCCCTGCTTCAATTCAAGAGGAATCTCGACTTCACCTTTGAGCCTCAAAGAAGAGGCCTGTCTCACTTATCAAAACTCATGAGGAACCCCTCTGTCTGCCACAAGATAAAAGGACATCGAGTTCCCTCTAAACTCGAGATAAGGCCTGATTCCCCAGCACCGACTCAAATGGAACCCTGAGTAGCCCCTCAAAACATGAATGGAGGTCTGACTTGGCTGTTGAACCTCTAGAGAAAGCACAAGTTCTCTGCCTCAACTCGACAGGAGGCCTGACACCCATTTACAACTCAAGAGGAAAGCAGGTTTCCATGCTTCAACAAGAGATGAGGCCAGACTCACATGTTGAAATTCAATAAGAAGCCCAAAATCTCTGTTGAAAGTGGATAGGAACACTGAGTTTCCCTCATCAACTCAAGATGATGCCCTGTACCCCTGCAGTGACTCGAGTGGAATCCCGAGGTGCCCCTTGCAATTTTAATGGAGACCTGACTTCCCTGAGGCACACAAGAGGTTCCCTGAGATCCCCCTTACAACTCGAGAGGAACCCCAACCGTCCTGCTACAAGTGGAGAAAAACCATGGGATTCCCCCCCTCAAGGTGAGATGAGGCCCTTTCTCCTGCAGCACCTCGAGAATAATACCGAGTTCACTCTTGAACTATAAAGGAGTCTTGACCCCCTTTAAGCAACTCAAGATGCTCCACAAAATATACTTTGCAACCTGAGAGGAACTCCAAATTTCCCATCACAACTCGAGAAGGGCCCTGTGCTCCCCAACTCATCTCAAGATTAGGGCCGATTCCCCTGATTTGACTTGAGAGGAATCCAGACTTTCCCCTCGCACCTCAAGAGGAGGTCTGTCTCACCTATTGAATCTCGATAGGCACCCCATGGTACCTGCCACAAGTCAAAAGGACACTGAGTTCCCCTACAACTTGAAATAAGGCCTGATTCTGCTGCACCAACTCGAATGGAACCCAGATGAATGGAAGTCTGACACACCTGTTGCACCTCTAGAAAAGCCCATGTTCCCCACCTCAACTCAACAAGAGGCATGAAACCCCTTTTACAACTGGAGAGGGAAACTGAGTTCTTTGCCTAAAACTGAGACAAAGCCTGACTTCCCTGTTGAAACTCAATAGGAACACGAATATCCCTGACACAACTTGAGAGGAACACTGAGTTTCCCACCTCAACTTGAGATGAGACCCTATTCCCCCACAGCAACTCAAGAGGAATCCTGAGGTGTCCCATTGCAACTTGAAAGGAGGCCTGACTTCCCTGAGACAACATGAAAAGTTCCCTGACGTCCCTGTCGCAACTTGAGAGGCATCTAAATCTTCCTGCTGCATCTCAAGAAATATCACGAGATTCACCCCTCAATGCTAGATGAGGCTTGATTCCCCTGCAGTGACTTGAGAGTAATCTGGCGCTCCCCCTCGCATCTTGAAATGAGATTTGACTCTCCTGAGGCAACTCGAAAGAGGCTTATCTCCCTTTATGCAACTCAAGAGTTTCTGAGACTTACCTGTCGCCACTCTAGAGGGACTCTGAATTTCCCGCCACACATTGAGAAGAGCCTGTGTTCCCCACATCTCGAGATGAGGGCCAGTTCCCTGCTTCGACTCTATAGGAATATTGGCTTTCCCCTCCCACCTCAAGAGGAGGCCTATATCACCACTGAAACTTGAGAGGAACCCCGCAGTTATTGTCAAAAGGACATCGAGTTCCATTTCAATCAGAGATAAGGACTGATTTCCCTGCACTGCCTCGAATGGAACCCCAAGTACACCTCACAGCATGAAGGGAGGTCTGACTCTCCTGTTGCACCTCTAGGAAAAGCCCAAGTTCTCCTCCTGCACTCGACAGGAGGCCTGACACCCCTTTTACAACTTGAGAGGAAAATGAAATTCCATGCCTTATTACAAGATGAGACCTGACTCCCTTGACATAACTCGATAGGAACCCCAAGATCCCTGCCGCAACTGGAGAGGCCTGAATTTCCCACCTCAACTTGAGATGATGCCCTATTCCCCTGCTGCAACTTGAGTGAAATCCCGAGGTGCCCCTCGCAACTTGAATGGTGGCCTGAATTCCCTGAAGCAATGCCAGAGGCTCCCTGAGGTCCCTGTCACAAGTTGAGAGGAACCCCAAGCTTCCCATTGCAACTAGAGAAAAAACACGAGTTTCCCCCCTTAATGCGAAATTACCTTTCACCTGCAGCACTTTGATAGTAATTCCGAGTTCCCTCTCGAAACTAGAAAGGATGTTGGAATGCCTTTATGAAATGCAAGAGGTTCCTCAAGATACTCATTGTAACTTTAGTGGAACCCCGAGTTTCCGGAGACCACTTGAGAAGAGCTCTGTGCTCCCCACCTCATCTCAAGATGAGGGCCAATTCCCCAGCTTCAACTTGAGAGGAATCCCAACTTTCCCCTCGCACCTCAAAAGTAAGCCTGTCTCACCTATGGAAATGCGAGAGAAACCTGTATTTCCTGCCACAAGTCAAATGGACACTGAGTTCCCCCTCAATTGAAGCTAAGGCTTGATTTCCCTGCATTGACTCCCCTTGAACTTCAAGAAGAGGCCTGTCTCATCTATTGAAACTCATGAGGAACCCTGAAGTTTGTGTCGCAAGTTGAAAGGACATGGAGATACAGCTTATCTAGAAAAAGGCCTAAGTCCCCTGGACTGATTCGCAGGAACCCCGAGTATTCCCTCACAACATGAAGGGAGGTCTGACATACCTGTTGCACCTATACCAAAAGACCAAGTTCCCTGGCTCAACTTTACAGGAGGCCTGACACCCCCTTTACAACTTGAGGGGAAACAGAAGTCCATGATTCCAATGAGACGAAGCCTGACTCCCCTGTTCAAACTTCATATGAACCCCGAGATCTCTGTCACAACTAGGGAGGAATCCTGATTTTCCCATCACAACTTGAGGTTAGGCCCCTTTACCCTGCAGTCACTAGAGAGGAACACAGATGTGCCCCTTGGAACGTGAAAGGAGGCCTGACTTTTCTGAGGCAACACGAGAGGTTCCCTGAGGTCCTCGTTGCAACTTGAGAGGAACCCCAAACTTCTCCCCCAACTCAATAATCACCACAATATTCACCCCTCAATGTACAATGATGCTGGATTTCCCTGCAGTGACTCGAGAGCAATCTTGTGCCCCTGCTTGCAACTGGAAAGGAGACATGACTTCCCAGAGTCAACATGAGAGATTCCCTGAGGTCCCCATCACAACTCTAGAGGAACCCCAAGCTTCCCACTGCAACTCGAGAAGAACAATGAGATTTCACCCTCAAAGCGAGATCAGGCCCTTTTCCTCTGCAGTGCCTTGAGAGCAAGCCCAAGTTCCCTCTTGAAACTCGAAAGGAGGCTTGACTCCCTTTGTGCAACTCAAGCAGTTCTCCAAGATAGTCGTCGCAACTCAAAACAAACCTGAGTATTCTGCCACAACTTGAGAAGAGCCCTGTGTTTGCCAACTCATCTCGAGATGAGGGTAAATTCCCCTGCTTCGACTCGAGCAGAGTCCCGACTTTCCCCTCACACCTCAAGAGTACGCCTGTCTCACCTATTGAACCTCCAGAGGAACCCCTCGTTTCCTGCCACAATTCAAGAGGACATCGATTTCCCACTCACCTCGAGATAAGGCCTGATTCCCCTGCACTGACTCACATGGAACCCCGAGTATCCCCTCACAATGTGAAGAGAGGTTGACTCCTTTTTTGCACCTCTAGAAAAAGCCCATGTTCCCCACCTGAACTTACAGGAGGCCTGACACCTTTTTAACAACTTGAGAAGAAAGTGAAGTTACATGCCTCAACACGAGATGAGGCCCTATTTTCCTGCAATGACTCGAGAAGAAACCAGAGCTGCCCTTCACAATTTGAAAGGAGACTTGACTGCCCTGAGACAACATGAAAGGTTCCCTGAGGTCCACGTCACAACTCGAGAGGAACACCAAGCTTCCCGTGGCAGCTCGACAAAAACCATGAGATTCCTCTCAACATGACATGAGGACATTTTCTCCTGCAGCACCACTAGAGCAATTCTGAGTTCCCTCTCAAAACTCAAAAAGAGGCTTGACTTTATGCAACTCAAGAGGTTCCTGAGATTCCCCTTGCAACTCGAGAGGGATCCCAAGGTTCCTGCTAAAATCCAAGAAGAGCCCCGTGTTCCCCATCTCATCTTGAGATGAGGGCAGATTCTCCTCCTTCGACTCAAGAGGAAACTCGACTATCCCCTCACACTTCAAGAGGAGGCATGTCTTACCTATTGAAATTCCAGAGAAACCCCTCTGTCCCAGCCACAATTCAAAAGGACACCAAGTTCCTGTTCAATTCGAGATAGGGCCTGATTCCCCTGCACCAACTTGTATGGAACCCCGAGTATCCCACACAACACGAAAAGAGGTCTGACTCCCTTGTTGCACGTCTAGAAAAAGCCCATATTCCCTGCCTGAATTTGACAGGAGGCCTGACAACCCTTTTACAACTTGAGAGTAAAGTGGAGTTTCATGCCTGAAAACAAGATGAGGCCTGCCTCCCCTGTTGAAACATGATAGGAATCTCTAGATTCCTGTTGAAACTGGAGAGTAACCCTGAGTTTCCCTCCTCAATTCGAGATGTGGCTCTATTCTCCTGCAGAGACTCAAAAGCAATCCCACACACACCCTCACAACTCGAAAGGAGACGTGACTTCCCTGAGGCAACACAAGAGGTTCCCTGAGGTGCCCACACAAATCGAGAGGAACCCCAAGCTTCCCACTGCAACTCAAGAAAACCACGAGTTTCAGGCCTCATTGCGAGATGAAGTCCTTACCCTGAAGCTACTCGAGAGCAATCCCGATTTCCTTCTCGAAACTCAAAAGGAGAACTTGACTCCCTTTATACAAATTAAGATGTTCCCTGAGATCCTGGTCACAACTTGAGAGCAACACTGAGGTTCCCATCACAACTTGCCAAGAGCACCATGTTCTCTGCCTCATCTTGAGATTAGGGAAGATTCCCATGCCTTGTGTTGAGAGGAATCTCCACTTTCCCCTCGCACTCCAAGAGTAGGCCTGTCTCATCTGTTGAAATTCCAGAGGAAATCTGTGGTCCCTGTTGCAAATCGGAAAGACCCTGAGTTGCCATTCAATTCGAAATAAGGTCTAATTCCCCTGCACCAACTCGCATGGAACCATGAGTTGTTGGGAGCCGCGTTAGGCATTACTGACAAAATGGAGGGACAGCCCCAACTCCCTCTCCTTTTCCCGCAGGCACGGATCCCAGGATGAAGGAGTTAGGCCTTATTATTCTGACTTGTTCTTTCCTCTCCTTGGCTAAGTTGACTGAAAAGAATATTAAGGTGCTTATTGTTCTTGAGAGGAGCATGAGAAGGCACAAAGACTTCTGCAGCTGTGCTCAGAAAATAATTCATAAAGTTAGTCATTGACATTTGTTCAAGGACTTTTACAAAAGAGTGTTCTAGGGTGAGCATGTAGGCTGCAGCTTGAGGCCATGGGAGGGATTGCTATCTGAAGCCTATTTGTGAGGAGAATGCTTATGGCAAAGGAGTTTACTGAATTTAGGACTTAGAAATAATTAGAAGTTGAAGATTTAAGGAATGTTGTAATATTAGCATATTTTACTATAGCTTAGAGAGGTTAGTAATTTTAGAGATACTATAGCTAGACGACTTTTTAAGAGATAGTGAGCTCAGGATGTTAGGGGCAAACGGGATTTAGAAAGATAAGAAATAAACTGAGGAACATAGCTGAGTTACAATGTAATCACAAGTTAACTATAGGACACATAAGAGGAAGTAGATAATAGATGGTAAAGCTGGTTCTGAGAGAGTCGCTGAAGCAGGAACTCTGTTTGAAGAGCAACAATGATTTATGGAGATAATAAATCTGCATGAGGGGGAACTGAAAATGTCAAACCTCTGACCTAATGCTTTTGTAAAAGTATAAAAGAAAATCTTAAACTTGAAATAAATAGGCAGTCCAAGAAAATTGAGAGGCTGTCTTGTTACTCGCTGACACCGTTCCTCCCTTCAGATTGAATCCCTGGCTGCTGGAGCTGAACTCTGGCAATGAGTATCCCCTGAAAACATGATGGGAGGTCTGACTCCTCTGTTTCATCTTTAGAAAAAACCCAGGATTGCCACTTGAACTCAACAGGAGGTCTGAAGCCCCTTTTAAAACTCGGGAGAAAAGTGGAGTTCCATGGTTCAACACGAGACAAGGCCTGACTTTCCTGTTTAAAGTTGATAGGACCACCAAGATCCCTGTTGCAACTGGAGAGGAACACTGAGTTTCCCGCCTCAACTTGAGATGAGGCCCTGCTCCCCTGCAGCAACTCTAGAGGAATCCCGTGGTGTCCCATTGCAATATGAAAGGAGGCCTTACTTCCCTGAGGCAACATGAGAGGTTCCCTGAGGTCCCTGTCACAAATTGAGAGGAACCCAAAGCTTCCTGCCACAACTCGAGAAACACTACAAGATTCACCCCTCAAGGTGAGATGAGGCCTGATTCCCCTGCAGTGAATCGAGAGGAATCCAGGGGTCCCTGTAACAACTTGAATGAGTCTTTACTTTCCTGAGGCAACACGAGAGGTTCCCTAAGGTCCCAGTCATAATATGAAGGAACCCCAAACATCCTGCCACAACTTGAGAAAATCCATGATATTCCCTCTCAACGGCAGATGAAGCCTCTTTCCCCTGCAGTGCCTTGAGAGCAATCCAGAGTTCCCTCTCGAAACTCGAAGGGAGGCTTGACTCCCTTTATGCAATTCAGAGGTTCCCTGAGATACTTGTCACAACTTGAGAGGAACCCCGTTTCTCACCACAACTTGAGATGTGCCCCATGTTCACCAGCTCATCTTGAGATAAGGGCTGATTCCTCTGCTTTGACTCAAGGGGAATCCCGACTTTCTTCTTGTACCTCAAGAGGAGGCCTGTCTCACCTATGGAAATTTGAGAGGAACACCATAGTCTCTGCCAAAATTCGAAAGGACACAAGTTCTACCTCAACTCTAGATAAAAACTGATACGCTTGCACTGACTAGAATGGAACCCCGAGTAACCTCTCAAAACATGAAAAGAGGTCTGACTCCCCTGCTGCACCTTTATAAAAAGTCCAAGTTCCCAGCTTCACCTCAACAGGAGGCCTGACAACCCTTTTAAAACTCCAGGGGAAAACATTGTTCCATGACTCAAAATGATATGAGGCCTGAATCCTCTGTTGAAACTTGATAGGAACCCTGATGGAAACTGGGGAGGAACACCGAGTTTTCCACCTCTAGTCTAGATGAGCCCCTATTACCTTGCAGCAACTCGAGAGGAATCCCAAGATGCCCCTCATAAGTTGAAAGGAGGCCAAACTTCCCTGATGTAACATGAGATGTTCCATGACGTCCACGTCACAACTCAAGAGGAACTGAAAGCTTCCCATCTGAACTTATGAAACACCAGGAGATGCCCCCTCAATGTGAGATGAGACCTCATTACCCTGCAGTAACTTCAGAGCAATCCCATGTTCCTCCTGTCAACTCCAAAGAGGACTTGACTTCCCTGATACAACACGAGAGGTTCCCAGAGGTCTCTGTTGCAACTTGAGAGGAACCCCAAGCTTCCTGCTTCAACTCCAGGAAAACCACTACATTCAAATCTCAACATGAGATGAAGCACTTTCCCCTATAACGCCTCGACAGCAATCCATCAGTTTTCCTCTTGAAACCTGAAAGGAGGCATGGCATCTGGTCCCATCACTTCATGGGAAAGAGATGGGGAAACAGTGGAAACACTGTCAGATTTTCATTTTCCACCTCTAGTCTAGATGAGCCCCTATTACCTTGCAGCAACTCGAGAGGAATCCCAAGATGCCCCTCATAAGTTGAAAGGAGGCCAAACTTCCCTGATGTAACATGAGATGTTCCATGACGTCCACGTCACAACTCAAGAGGAACTGAAAGCTTCCCATCTGAACTTATGAAACACCAGGAGATGCCCCCTCAATGTGAGATGAGACCTCATTACCCTGCAGTAACTTCAGAGCAATCCCATGTTCCTCCTGTCAACTCCAAAGAGGACTTGACTTCCCTGATACAACACGAGAGGTTCCCAGAGGTCTCTGTTGCAACTTGAGAGGAACCCCAAGCTTCCTGCTTCAACTCCAGGAAAACCACTACATTCAAATCTCAACATGAGATGAAGCACTTTCCCCTATAACGCCTCGACAGCAATCCATCAGTTTTCCTCTTGAAACCTGAAAGGAGGCATGGCATCTGGTCCCATCACTTCATGGGAAAGAGATGGGGAAACAGTGGAAACACTGTCAGATTTTCTTTTTGGGGGGGGGCTCCAAAATCACTGCAGATGGTGACTGCAGCCATGAAATTAAAAGACGCTTACTCCTTGGAAGAAAAGTTATGACAAACCTAGATAGTATATTCAAAAGCAGAGACATTACTTTGCCAACAAAGGTCCATCTAGTCAAGGCTATGGTTTTTCCTGTGGTCATATATGGATGTGAGATTTGGACTGTGAAGAAGGCTGAGCGCCAAAGAATTGATGCTTTTGAACTGTGGTGTTGGAGAAGACTCTTGAGAGTCCCTTGGACTGTAAGGAGATCCAACCAGTCCAATCTAATGGAGATCAGCCCTGGGTGTTCTTTGAAGGGGATGCTAAAGCTGAAACTCCAGTACTTTGGCCACCTCATGTGAAAAGTTGACTCATTGGAAAAGACTCTGATGCTGGGAGGGATTGGGGGCAGGAGGAGAAGGGGAGGACAGAGGATAAGAAGCTGGATGGCATCACTGACTCGATGGACGTGAGTCTGAGTGAACTCTGGGAGTTGGTGATGGACAGGGAGGCCTGGTGTGCTGCGATTCATGGGGTCACAAAGAGTCAGACACGACTGAGCGACTGAACTGAACTGAACTGACTCCCTTTAAGCAACACAAGATATTTCCCGAGATAATCGTCACCACTAGAGGGGAACCCTGAGTTTCCAACCACAACTCAAGAGGACCCTGTGGTCCCCACCTCATCTTGAGATGAGGGCCAATTCCCCCACTTTGACACAAGAGGAATCCCGACTTTCCCCTCACACCTCAAATGGAGACATTTTTCACCTATTGAAACTCAAGAGGAACCCTGTGATTCTGCCGAAATTCTACAGGACACTGAATTCCCACTCAAATTGAGATAAGTACTGATTTCCCTGCACCAACTCGAATAGAACCCCGAGTACCCCCATCACAACACGAAGGGAGGTGACTCCTTTGTGTGCCTCAAAAAAAGCCCAAGTTCCCTGCCTTAACTTGACAGGAGGCCTGACACCCCTTTTACAACTCGAGAGGAAAATGGAGTTCTATGCCTCAAAATGAGATGAGGCCTGAATCCCCTGTTGAAACTCGATAGGTTTCCCACCTTCACACGGGAAGAGGCCCTATTCACCTGCAGCAAATCAAAAGGAATCCTGAGGTTCCAATCGCAACTTGAAAAGTGGCCACTTCCCCGAGGCAACATGAGAGGTTCCCTGAGTACACTGTCACAACTAGAAAAAGACAAATCTTCCCTCTGCAACTTGAGAAAAAACAGAAGATACCCCCCTCAATGTAAGATGAGGCCCAATTCCCTGCAATGACTCAAAAGCAATCCAGAGCTCCCACTTGCAGCACAAGAGGAGACTTTACTTTCCTGAGGCAAAAAGAGAGGTTCCCTTAAGGCCTCATTACAACTCCAGAAGAACCGAAGGCTTCCTGCTGCAACTCGAGAAATACCACGATTGGCCCATCAACACAAGATGAGGCCCTTTTTCTGCAATGCCTTGAGAGCAATCCTGGGTCCAATATTGAGGCTTGAAAGGAGGCTTACTCCCTTTATGCAACTCAAAAAGTTACCCTAAATACATGTTGCAACTCAAAAGTAACCCCATGTTTACAACACCAACTCAAGAAGGGCCTGTGTTCCCCACCTCATCTCGAGATGAGGGCCAATTCCCCAGCTTCGACTTGAGAGGAATCCTGACTTTCCCTTACTTTCCCTTCATTCCTCAAGCGGAGGCCTGTATCACCTATTGAAACTTGAGAGGAACCCCATGGTTCCTGCCACAAGTCGAAAGGACACCGAGTTCCACCTCAACTCAAGATAAAAACTGATTTCCCTGCACCGACTCAAATGGAACCCAGAGTAGCCCCTCACAACACGAAGGGAGGTCTGACACATCTGTTGCACCTCTAGAAAAAGGCCAAGTTCCCCAGCTCAACTCAACAGGAGGCCTAAAACCCCATTTAAAACTTGAGAGGATAGCAGAATTCCATGCCTCCACACGAGGTTAGGGCAAACTCCCCTGTTGAAACTTGATAGGAACCCAGAAATCCCTAATAGCAAGCAAAGAGGAAACCTGAGTTTCCCTCCTCAACTCGAGATGAGGCCCTGTTCCCCTGCAGTGACTTGAAAGAAATCTCAAGGTGCCCCTTGTAACATTAAAGAGGTCTGATTTCCCTGAGGCAACATGAGAGGTTCCCTGACGTCCTCGTCTGTACTCCAGAGGAA
Organism: Aepyceros melampus; assembly: GCA_006408695.1. Lineage (NCBI taxonomy): Eukaryota > Metazoa > Chordata > Mammalia > Artiodactyla > Bovidae > Aepyceros > Aepyceros melampus. The sequence continues at coordinate 61,172 of SJXQ01004016.1, forward strand.
CCCAATGCTTCCCTCAGCAACTCGAGAGACACCACGAGATAACCTCTTCAGTGAGATGAGGCCCGAATCCCCTGCAGTGACTCGAGAGCAATCTCGTGCTCCCCCTCGCAACTTGAAAGCAGACTTGACTTCCCTGAACCAACACGAGAGGTTCCCTGAGGTCCCCATTGCAACTGAAGAAGAACCCCAAGCTTACTGCCGCAACTCGACAAAAATCATGAAATTCCCACCTCAACTCAAGATGAGTCCCTTTTCCCCTGCAGCACTTCAAGAGCAAACCAGATTCCCCCCTTGAAACTCGAAAGGAGGCTTGACTCTCTCTGTGAGTCTCAAGAGACTCCCCGAGATACCCATCGCCACTCAAGAGTAACCCCGAGGTTTGTACCACAACTCAAGATGTGCCCCATGTTTACCACATCATCTCGAGATGGTGGCCAATTTCCTTATTTCAAATTGAGAGGAATCCCGACCTTCCCCTCATACCTCAAGGGAAGGCCTGTCTCACCTATTGAAACCCGAGAGGAACCCTAGGCTTCCTGCAGCAAGCCTAAACGAAACTGAGTTCCCACTCAGCTTCCAATAAAAAACAATTCCCCTTCACTGAATGGAACCATGAGTATCCCCTCACAACACAGGGGAGGTCTGTCTCCCTATTGTACCTCTAGAAAAAGTCCAAGTTCCCCAGGTCAACTCGATAGGAGGCCTGACAACTCATTTACAAGTTAAGAAGAAAGTGGAGTTTCATGCCTCAACCCAAGATGAGGCCTGACTCCTCTGTTGAAACTTGGTAGGGACCACAAGATCCCTGTCCCTACTAGAGAGAAACACTGAGTTTCCCGCCTTCACATGAGATGAGGCCCTATTCCCCTGCAGCTACTTGAAAGCAATCTGGAGGGCCAATAGCAACTGGAAAGGAGGCCTGACTTCCCTGAGGCAACATTATATGTTCTTTGTAGACACTCTTGCCACTAGAGAAAAAAGAAAGTTTCCTGCTGCAACTCGAGAAACACCATGAGATTCCCCCCTCAATGCAAAATGAGACCCGATTCCCATGCAGTGTCTCAATAGCAATCCTGAGCTCCCCTTTGCAACACGAAAAGAGACCTGACTTCCTTGAGACAATATGAGAGCTTCCTTGAGACAATATGAGAGCTTCCCTGAGATCCCCATCACAACTCGAGAGGAACCCCAAGCTTACCGCTGTAACTCGAGAAAAACCAAGTATTTCCACTCAAGGCGTAATGAGGCCCTGTTCCAATGCAGCTTCTCCTGAGGAATCTCGAGATACTTGAAAGTTCCCCTTGGAATTGAAAGGAGTCCTGACTTCCCAGAGGCAACATACGAGACTCCCTGAGGTACCCGCCGTAACTCGAGAGGAGCCTCAAGCTTCCTGCTTGAGAAAAACCACGACATTCCACCTCAACGCGAAATGAAGCCCTATTCCACTGCAGCGCCTCCTGGGGAATCCTGAGATGCCCCTTGAAACTTGAAAGGAGTCTTGACTTCCCAGAGGCAACACACGAGGCTCCCTCAGATACCACAACTCGAGAGGAACCCTAAGAATTTCGCTGCTTCTTGAGAAAAACCATGAGATACCCCCCAATGCGAGATGAGACCCTTTGCCCCTGCAATGCCTTGAGAGCAATCTCAAGTTCTGTCTCGATACTCAAAGGAGGCTTGACTCCCTTTATGCAACTCAAGATGTTCCTCGAGGTTTACTTTGCCACTAGAAAGGAGTTCAAGTTTACGACCACAACTTGAGAAAGCCTCTGTGTTCCCCACCTCATCTGGAGATAAGGGCCAATTTCCCTGCCTTGATTCAAGAGGAATTCCAACTTTACCTGGGCACCTCGAGAGGAGGCCTGTCTCGCCTATCAAAACTCGAGAGGAAACCCTTCATTCCTGCCACAAGACAAAAGGACACCGAGGTCCCCCTCCACTCGAGATAAGGCCTGATTCCCCAACACTACTCGAATGGAACCCCAGTATCCCTTATCAGCATGAATGGAGATCTGACTCACCTGTTGCACCTCTAAAAAATCCACAAATTCTCCACCAAAACTCGACAGGAGGCCTGACAACCCTTTATAACTTGAGAGGAAAACGGATTTCCATGCCTCAACAAGAGATCAAGCCAGACTCACATGCTGAAAGTCGATAGGAACCCTGAAATCTTTGTTGTAAGTACAGAGGAATCCTGAGTTTCCCTCCTCAACTTGAAGTGAGGCCCTTTTCCCCTGCAGTGCCTCAAGAGCAATCCAAATTTCCCACAGGAAACTCTAGAGGAGGCTTGAACCCCTTTGTGATACTCAAGAGGTTCCCCGAGATACCAATGCAGTGACTCGATAGCAATCTTACACTCCCCCTCACAACAGGAAAGGAGATTTTACTTCCCTGAGGCAATACAAGAAGTTCCCTGAAATCCCTATGGCAACTCGAGAGGAACCCCAAGCTTCCCGCCATAACTTGAGAAAAACCATGACACCCCCCCCCCCGAAGTGAGATGAGGCCTTTTCCCCCTGCAACGCCTTGAGAGTGAGAGAGTCATTTTCTAGGCAGGTTGACAAGAAGTCTAGGGGTCCCCAAGGAGAGAGGGGTCTGGAGTTTTCAGGAATTCCAGAAAGGACAACATTTTTTCCCTCTACATCCCTTCAGTTCAGTTGCTCAGTCGTGTCGACTCTGCAACCCCATGAATTGCAGCACACCAGGCCTCCCTGTCCATCACCAACTCCCGGAGTTCACTCAGACTCACGTCCATCGAGTCAGTGATGCCATCCAGCCATCTCATCCTCCGTCGTCCCCTTCTCCTCCTGCCCCCAATCCCTCCCAGCATCAGAGTCTTTTCCAATGAGTCAACTCTTCGCATGAGGTGGCCAAAGTACTGGAGTTTCAGCTTTAGCATCATTCCTCCCAAAGAAATCCCAGAGCTGATCTCCTTCAGAATGGACTGGTTGGATCTCCTTGCAGTCCAAGGGACTCTCAAGAGTCTTCTCCAACACCACAGTTCAAAAGCATCAATTCTTTGATGCTCAGCCTTCTCCATAGTCCAACTCTCATATCCATACATGACCACAGGAAAAAACCATACCCTTGACCAGATGCATCTTAGTCAGCAAAATAATGTCTCTGCTTTTGAATATGCTATCTAGGTTGGTCATAACTTTTCTTCCAAGGAGTAAGCGTCTTTTAATTTCATGCCTGCAGTCACCATCTGCAGTGATTTTGGAGCCCAGAAAAATAAAGTCTGACACTGTTCCCACTGTTTCTCCATCTATTTCCCACGAAGTGATGGGACTGGAGGCCATGATCTTCATTTTCTGAATGTTGAGCTTTAAGCCAACTTTTTCATTCCCTCTTTCACTTTCATCAAGAGGCTTTTTAGTTCCTCTTCACTTTCTTCCATAAGAGTGGTGTCATCTGCATATCTGAGGTTATTGATATTTCTTCTGGCAATCTTGATTCCAGCTTGTGTTTCCTTCAGCCCAGTGTTTCTTATGATGTACTCTGCATATAAGTTAAATAAGCAGGGTGACAATATCCCTTAGGATTATATAACAGTAATATATCCTGCTTGAGGACAGTCTCTGGAAAGAACCTTGTGGCTAATCCTGGTATCTTAAAATGTAAATTATGGAAGTAGGTCTAGTGAGGTCTTTACAACCTCCAGACATTCTTTTGACTCACTGTAATAACTAATTGAAGTGTATATAACTCTATTGCTAACACAAGCAAGTGGATACTCTTTCTGCCCCTTTCTGATGCCAATGTCAGAAGCTTTCTCTATCTCCTTTATACTTTAATAAAACTTTATGACACAAGGCTCTAAGCGATCAAGCCTCGTCTCTGGTGTCAGATTGAAATCTTCACCTGAGGCCAAGAATCCCAGCGTCTTTTCGTGGTTCAGCAACAGCTTTTCACCTTGGGGGCTCATAGTTCTTTGTTCTCCTAGCTAACACATTTTCTGCTGTACTTTACTAACTCTATGGTGTGCTTGAGTGAATGAATGAAATATCCTGTGCAAAGCAAGTGAGGAGCCCTGCTCTGCAGTTTTGTGGTGACCTCATACAGCTTATGGCAGAAAGCTGTCGGGGGTTAATACTGACCTGCCAGTGCCAACAGGCACCCAATGTTTCCTTTGAGGACCGACCAGAAATGGGCAAGGTATGTGGACCGAACTCTCCTTTCTTGGTAAAACTTTTTGGTCTCTTTGACCATTTCATAACTCCTTGAGAATTAGAAGCACTAACCTAATCTGTAGCATCATAGACTTTCAAGGGACTTGTGATCTATGATGTTGCTGTGTACTATTACTGAGATCCCAAACTTGGATTGGTAATCAGGAAGCACTTAGCCTCACTAAGCATTCAAAGTTCGAAGCTAGATGGAGCTCTAGTTCCAAGAGCCTCTCTGAGGTTAAAGTTTACTCAGATTGGAACTACAATGCTTGTGGGTTTTTTGTTTGTTTGTTTGTTTTTCCTTTAGTAGCACTGGTTCTTGGTGGATAAGAGGAGGCTCTTACACTGTTGTGGTGATGCTTGTAAGGAACATTTCAGTTTTACGTTCATACCAGTCTTATTGTGGTCAGGAACATACTCAGGGTCATGCCCAGGCCCTCAGGTTTCTCCCAGCTATCTTAGCCTGGGAGGCATTCCGGAAGTTTACTCTGATGGCACTTCAGGTGGCATCAGAGGCAAGCAAGGTTTTAAGGGTGAGGAGATGGACGTTAGTCAGGGATGTCATCAGGTCTACCCCTGGTGCATCCCCACACCATCTTGGTGGTAGAACCGGGAGGGGTGAGTACGGTGCCTGTGTCAGTAAGGGACAGACTAAGTCTGACCACGAAAGAAAAGCTTTGGTGTAAAGTCTGTCTACACTCCCAGTTAGAGCAGGGAGGGATGCCTCCAGTAGAAAGAGGGCTCTGGTCGCTGTTTTTTCCCTCTTACAGATGGGAACTAACAATTCCAGCCTCACTCCTTTGAACTGCATCCTGAAAAACTGGGATGGATTTGATCCTCAGGGCTTAAAGAAGACACACCTGGCCTTCCTATGTGATAGTGCATGGCCATGGTATCCATTGGAGGACGGCAAACGGTGGCCAGTTGGAGGGTCTCTTAAGTATAATACTATTTTACAATTACACCAGTTCTGTAGAAAACAAGGGAAATAGGTAGAAGTAGCATAGGTGTTGCCCTTTACTCTGCGAAATATTCCAGACTTATGTCCTAAGGGTAAAGATTTGGGTGTGACTCCTTCATCTCCCTCCTACTATGCTAGATGAGATGGAGGACAGGAGACAGATAAAGAAAAGCAAGTTTATCCAATCTATCCTGGGGATCATATGCACAGAGCAGCCGGAGAGCCTGAGGAACAGCCACACAAGCTGTTGCCTCTTCATAAGCACCCACCGGGAGAAATAATCAGTCTATGAGAGTTAATAAGCCTTTTTCTTATCAAGAAATATGAAAAATTAAGGAGGATCTGGGAGACTGTTTAGAGGAACCGGAAAAATATATTAGAGCTTTTAAAGGTGTTACTCTGCTTTATGACATTACTTGGAAGGGCGTGATGTATATCTTGGGACAAAAGCTGACTCCCGACTCAAAGACTTGAGTTTTGGGAAAAGTGGTTGCTTATGCAGATGAATGGTTTGGTAATGAGCCCAGTGGGGAAGAGCAAGGATGAGATAACCGCCCTCTCCACTGGAAATCAGGTGGTTCCCAATTACAGAACCAGACTGGGACTACAGCACAGCTAAAGGAAGATGGAATCAGTGTCATTTTGTCAGATGTATTTTTGAAGGACTCAGGCAAGCATGTGCTAAACCTTTAAACTATGGCAAAGTGGCAAACATAGAACAGGAGTAGAAGGAAGCAGGAGCTTCCTAGGTAGACTGAGAGAAGCCCTTTCACAGAATTCACTGAGATTGATCCTGAAAATGAAGAGAGAAAAGTGATCTTAAACGACAGATTTCTCACTCAGTCGGCTCCAGATATCTGCTGTAAGCTATTAAAATGGGCACATGCACCAAATTAGTCTTTAGATAATCTGTTACAACTGGCTCAGACAGTCTATCATGGTAGAGAATATGAGGAAAAGAAAGAAAGGCAGAAAAAGACAAAGGAACAGGCAGAAGCCCTCACAATGGCTATGAGAACCGTTTTAAATAGCCTGAGAAAAATGCTCAGAGGGATCCAGGCGAAAAGGGATGGGCTTGCTATTACTGTGAAAAGGAGGGGCATCTCAAGCAGGATTGCCCTCAGGCATCTAAGCCCCCCACCTCCCCGGCTCCATGTCCGGTCTGCAAAGGACAACATTGGAAGAGAGACTGCCCCCAGAAGCACAGGTTTCAGGGGTTGGACTCTCAAGACAATCAGAACTGAAGGTGCCCAGGGGTCCGTACAAAAGCTCCTATCCTAATACACCTGAGGAACCTCGGGTATTAATAACTGGGGGTTCAATCCATTGATTTCCTTTTAGACACTGGGGCAACTTACTCTGTGCTTATGGGAGCCTCTGGCCCACTTTCTTCCTGATCCACTTCCATAATGGGACTGTCTGGACAAGTAAAAAGGTATTACTTCAATTGTTCTTTAACCTATAACTGAGACACTGTGCTATTTTCATACAAGTTTCTGATCATGCCAGTGTCTCCCTCACCACTTTTGGTGATGGATATACTGAACAAGGTCCATGCCTCTGTTTTCATGAATATGGAGCCCTCCCTTTCTCTCTCTTTAATTGAACAAAATGTATCCTAGAGAATGGGCTGATGGAAAATCTATTGGTTGAGAACAAAATGCTTTTCCTGTAGTTGTCAGTCTCAAAGACCTGCACTTATTTCCATATAAGCAGCAGTATCCAATGAAAACTGAGGTTAAGGAAGGGTAAAAACCCATCATTGAAAATTTAAAGGACCAAAGACTATTAATTCCCTGAAACAGTCAATGCAACACTCCTATTTTGGGGTATAAAGAAATCAAATGGTAAATGGAGACTAGTTCAAGATTTACAAATAGTAAATGAGGCTGTATGCGGGAGTCCAACTCCAGCAGCCAGGGATTCAACCTGAAAAGATGAACAGTGCCAGCGAATGAGACAGCCTCTCACTCTTCTTTTGGACTGCCTGTTTATGCCAAGTTTAAGATTCTCTTTTATATTTTTACAAAAACATTAGGCCAGAGGTTTGACATTTTCAGTTCCCTCTCTCTCACATTTATTATCTCCATAAATCATTGTTGTTCTTCAAACAGATTTCCTGCTTCAGTTATTCTCTAGGAATCACCTTATCATCTATTATCTATCTCTTCTAAATGTGTCCTGTAGTTAACTTTTGATTACATTGTACTTCATGCTACAGTCCTCAGTTCAGTTCAGTTCAGTCGCTCAGTCGTGTCCGACTCTTTGCAACCCCACGAATCGCAGCACGCCAGGCCTCCCTG
>SJXQ01004017.1:0-106844 GCA_006408695.1 Aepyceros melampus
CTGTCGTCCCCTTCTCTTCCTGTCCCCAGTCCCTCCCAGAAACAGAGTCTTTTCCAATGAGTCAATTCTTCACATGAGGTAGCCGAAGTACTGGAGTTTCAGCGTCAGTATCAGTCCTTCCAATGAACACCCAGGACTGATCTCCTTTAGGATGGACTGGTTGGATCTCCTTGCAGTCCAAGAGACTCTCAAGAGTATTCTCCAACACAACATTTCAAAACCATCAATTCTTCAGCGCTCAGCTTTCTTCACAGTCCATCTCTCACATCCATACGTGACCACTGGAAAAACCATCGCCTCGACTAGACAGACCTTAGGTGGCAAAGTAATATCTCTGGTTTTTAATATGGTATCTTAGGTTGGTCATAACTTTTCTTCCAAGGAGTAAGGCTCTTTTAATTTCATGGCTAAAATCACCATCTGCAGTGATTTTGGAACCCCCAAAAATAAAGTCTGACAATGTTTCCCCATCTATTTCCCATGAAGTGATGGGACCAGATGCCATGATCTTCGTTTTCTGCATGTTGAGCTTTAACCCAACTTTTTTGCTCTCCTCTTTCACGTTCATCAAGAGGCTCTTTAATCTTCTTCACTTTCTGTCATAAGGGTGGTGCCATCTGCATATCTGAGGTTATTGATATTTCTCCCGGCAATCTTTATTTCAGTTTCTGCTTCTTCCAACCCAGCGTTTCTCATGATGTACTCTGCATATAATAAGCAGGGTGACAACATACAGCCTTGATGTACTCCTTTTCCGATTTGGAACCAGTCTGTTGTTCCATGTCCAGTTCTGTTTAATTTTTATCAATGTGTAATATCATTCCAAAGAATAGAAAGAAGAGGTAAGAAAGCCTTCTTCAGCCATCAATGCAAAGAAATAGAGGAAAAGAACAGAATAGGGAAGACTAGAGATCTCTTCAAGAAAATTACAGATAGCAAGGGAACATTTCATGCAAAGATGGGCTTGATAAAGGACAGATATGGTCTGGACATAACAGAAGCAGAAGATATTAAGAAGAAGTGACAAGAATACACAGAACCGTACAAAAAAGATCTTCACGACCTGGATAATCACCATGGGGTGATCACTCATCTAGAGCCAGACATCTTGGAATGTGAAGTCAAGTGGACCTTAGAAAGCATCACTACGAACAAAGCTAGTGGAGGTGATGGCATTTCAGTTGAGCTATTTCAAATCCTGAAAGATGATGATGTGAAAGAGCTGCACTCAACATGCCAGCAAATCTGGCAAACTCAGCAGTGGCCACAGGACTGGAAAAGGTCAGTTTTCATTCCAATCCCAAAGAAAGGCAATGCCAAAGAATGCTCAAACTACCGCACAATTGCACTCATCTCACATGCTAGTAAAGTAATGCTCAAAATTCTCCAAGCCAGGCTTCAGCAATACGTGAACCATGAACTCCCTGATGTTCAAGCTGGTTTTAGAAAAGGCAGAGGAACCAGAGATCAAATTGCCAACATCCGCTGGATCATGGAAAAAGCAAGAGAGTTCCAGAAAAACATCTATTTCTGCTTTATTGACTATGCCAAAGCCTTTGACTGTGTGGATTACAGTAAACTGTGGAAAATTTTGAAAGAGATGGGTAAACTACCGCACAATTGCACTCATCTCACATGCTAGTAAAGTAATGCTCAAAATTCTCCAAGCCAGGCTTCAGCAATACGTGAACCATGAACTCCCTGATGTTCAAGCTGGTTTTAGAAAAGGCAGAGGAACCAGAGATCAAATTGCCAACATCCGCTGGATCATGGAAAAAGCAAGAGAGTTCCAGAAAAACATCTATTTCTGCTTTATTGACTATGCCAAAGCCTTTCACTGTGTGGATCACAATAAACTGTGGAAAAGTCTGAAAGAGATGGGAATACCAGACCACCTAACCTGCCTCTTGAGAAATCTGTATGCAGGTCAGGAAGCAACAGTTAGAACTGGACATGGAACAACAGACTGGTTCCAAATAGGGAAAGGAGTACGTCAAGGCTGTATATTGTCACCCTGCTTATTTAACTTATATGCAGAATACATCATAAGAAATGCTGGACTGGAAGAAACACAAGCTGGAATCAAAATTTGCCAGGAGAAATATCAATAACCTCAGATATGCAGATGACACCACCCTTATGGCAGAAAGTGAAGAGGAACTAAAAAGCCTCTTGTTGAAAGTGAAAGAGGAGAGTGAAAAAGTTGGTTTAACTCAACATGTAGAAAACTAAGATCATGGCATCCGGCCCCATTACTTCATGGGAAATACATGGGGAAACAGTGGAAACAGTGTCAGATTTTATTTTGGGGGGCTCCAAAAATCACTGCAGATGCTGACTGCAGACATGAAATTAAAAGATGCTTACTCCTTGGAAGAACCTAGGAGCAACCTAGACAGCATATTCAAAAGCAGAGACATTACTTTGCCACCTAAGGTCAGTCTAGTCAAGGCTATGGTTTTTCCAGTAGTCATATATGCATGTGAGAGTTGGACTGTGAAGAAAGCTGAGCACTGAAGAATTGATACTTTTGAAATGTGGTGTTGAAGAAGACTCTTCAGAGTTGCTTGGACTGCAAGGAGATCCAACCAGCCCATTCTGAAGGAGATCAGCCCTGGGATTTCTTTGGAAGGAATGATGCTAAAGCTGAAGCTCCAGTACTTTGGCCACCTCATGCAAAGAGTTGACTCAGTGGAAAAGACTCTGATGTTGGGAGGGATTGTGGGCAGGAGGAGAAGGGGACGACCGAGGATGAGTTGGCTGGATGGCATCACTGACTCGATGAATGTTAATCTGAGTGAACTCTGGGAGTTGGTGATAGACAGGGAGGCCTGGCGTGCTGCAATTCATGGTGTTGCAAAGTGTCGGACACGACTGAGTGACTTAACTGAACTGAACATCAGGAATCTGATATTCCCCAATTTACCAGTTCTCCTTTGATGATGAAAAGTAAGTAAGTAAGTAAGTAAGTAAGTAAAGTCACTCAGTCGTGTCCGACTCTTTGTGACCCCATGGACTGCAGCCCACCAGGCTCCTCAGTCCATGAGATTCTCCAAGCAAGAATACTGGAGTGGGTTGCCATTTCCTTCTCCAGAGGATCTTCCTGACCCAGGGATCGATGAAAAGTAAAAGTCCCTAAAATAAGTTGAGTATTTGTCCTGAAGACCAGCAATAAAGAGGATGCAATCTTGGAAGACTGTCTTCAGAGGCTAGCTACAAAGCCAGACCTGAAGACTCAGGTGGGAAAAGCAGGAGATGACAACTGTGAAGAGGAAAGAAAGCAGGCAGAATCCCAGAAGAGACAATAACAAAAGTGGGCCCTGGGGGCTTGTCAGCAAGGCCTTGCAACAAAAGATGTTAGCAATTCTATTCCAATTCACACTTTCTGTACACAAAGTGATTCCTTTCATCTTTCTCAGCTTAGATTTACTTATCTGGACACACTATACATGTAGGTAACATTCTGTGTTTCCAATTCAGAAATTAAAGGCTGCCTCAAACACACTGGCTACAATGGGAACAGGAGGATATTCTTTTGTCTTCTTTCAGAGTTTTCCAAGACTGCATTATAAGGATTAGCAATCACTACCTCTGAAGCTTCTTCTCTCAAGGAAATTATCACCTTCTTAGAGAGCAAAGTACACACTGAGAGCATATCACTGCTCAAAGTGCTAGATTCCTTTTCCTAAACCTCATGTGGGTTTTGGCCTTTTGATTTCCATATCTTATTTTAAAAATAAATTCATTCTCAGGTTACTGTTTCCTAGTTGCTAAACTGTATATAGCTTCATATTTAATTCATCGGAGAAGGCAATGGCAACCCACTCCAGTACCCTTTCATGGAAAATTCCATGAGCGGAGGAGCCTGGTAGGCTGCAGTCCATGAGGTTGCAGTGGGACATGACTGAGTGACTTCACTTTCACTTTTCACTTTCTTGCATTGGGGAAAGAAATGGCAACCTACTCCAGTGTTCTTGCCTGGAGAATCCCAGGGACAGGGGAGCCTGGTGGGCTGCTGTCTATGGGGTTGCACAGAGTTGGACACGACTGAAGCGACTTAGCAGCAGCATATTTAATTCATAGGGCCTATATTCTTACTAATCTCAAGGTATCACTTTGCTACTTTATCTAATTTTTAAAGTTCGTCTAATCATCTACTGATTACAAAAGATAATCTAATCTTCCAGTGTGCTGAGTGATGGGGCTTAAAAAAATACAGGAAAAACAATAAAGTTCAAAACTAAAATGAATAGTAGATCAAAATCCAGTCCATCTTACAAATGATACATTACTTTTAATAGTAGAGAACGCAGAAGCAGAAGATCTTTTAATGCTAAAAACAAAACTGAAAAGTTAAAAAGATGGCCAGAGTCTGGACTTAAAAAAAAAAAAAAATCAGGTTGAAATTGCAGCCTGGTTTCCCTTTTCCATTAAAATGTGTTCAGAAAATGCTCTAATATTTTTTTAAAAGCTCCTTTTTTTTTTCTCCTTTAGCATGGTTGCATGTTTTGACTATAAAATTAGTTTAATGAGATAAACTCTGGGGACCACGATTTTTTTTTTAGGCCTACTAGCCTAGTTTTTTGGAGAAGGCAATGGCACCCCACTCTAGTACCCTTGCCTGGAAAACCCCGTGGATGGAGGAGCCTGGTTGGCTGCAGTCCATGGGGCACACAGAGTTGGACATAACTGAAGTGACTTAGCAGCAGCAGAGCCTAGTTGTTTTTTCTTAAACTTCATTCACAGCATATTCCTTGGATCCCCCAAACCTGTTGCTAGTTCTCAGCATAACAAATTGTAACTCAAAGATAAGATTAATCATTTCTGATGCAACAGGCAGTTAAAACTAATTTCTACTCAAAGAGGAGTTGTTACTCTTCAAACATTCATTCCTAACTTTCTGGAAATGCCACTATTAAAAACCTTCACTTCTTTCCTCAAGACGGTGTGATCCTTCTTCTTCCAAATCTATACTGAACAATTCCTCTCATACATATTTCAAAGTCTTGCTTTTCATTTGCACTACTGTTCTTTATGTGGGCAGCTGCAGCTTTAAATGTCTCTAATTCTAGAGATTTAGGGGTTAGAAAACACTTGAGGCCAACACTGCTCTTCTCTGTGAAAGAAGGTAAAGTTGCAGTAAGAACTGTTTCGTATCACATGTCTCCTGAAGAAAATAAAGTCAACAGCAGCCTAACATCAACAAACTAACATGCTGAGAATAAGTTTTCAGTAAGAAATCTCATAGTTTTACTAACACATAGGACATTTAAGATGGGAGAGTGATTTTTTACCAGTCAAGTGGGCAACAGAGGACTTACAGCGAGTTTAAAATCCCCTCTCTTTGCCCAATGATGATGCACTCACAACACAGTGCTATACAAAAAAAAAAAAAAAAAAAGAAAGTGCACTTTACTATTTATCTTCCTCTCAAGCCTCCCTACTTTAAATATCTCAATCACGGATGGGGATCTCTCCAGAAAAATCCACCTAAATGTTCAAAGCACAAAATAAAGCTCAGAGGAATACAGCACCTCAGATGAAAAAAGGGATGAAAGAACCTAAAAGTCTTCTCTTCCTCTATTAATAGGGCACTGGTAGATTTAAGAGAGATGTAGAAGCAAGGAATATTAGTGGATGAGGAAAAAAAAAAAAAAACGGAGGAGGAGGAAAGAGAAGGTAAGACGATAGGCTTTACTAATTGTTGAGGTCCTCTAATGGACCTGAACGTGGTGGTCCGGGGTCGATGATAAGAAAGCAAAGGAGAGAAAGAGGCTGATATTCCTTGGTTCATGCAGAAAGCCAATAAAGCCCCTGGCATGGGGCTTGCTCTGTTCACGGAGGCCTCAGGCGCCCTCTCGATGGGGTTGAATGTGCACAGTGCCTTCTCGAGAGGGTCTTAGAAGCCTGGGCAGGAAAGTGAACTCAGAGGGCCTCTGCACTCCAAAGAAATAGCCTGATAGAGAGAAAGAAAGACACAGGGACCAGAGCTCAGATGCAGCAAAGGTGTTTTAATTAACATGGTGTGAGCATATATACTGTCTTACAAGGTAGTTATTCTCATCAAAGATAAAGATTAAAATTCCAGACTTACAAAACATAGGTGATCTATATTAAAGAGAGAGACTAAACAATCATTTTTACCCTATGGTTCACAAGAAAGAAGAGGGTACTTATCTCCCTATAGAAAAAGTAATGAAGGAAATGCCTGGGTTCATCAGCCCCGGGGAGAGGCTTGCCTCTCCTCTTAATAAAGACAGATCCAAAGCGGCACACAGGAAGCCTCCTGTTAAATGCTTCTGACAACTAATTACCTTATTTTCCTGACAGTTTCAAAGCATTTGGGGGGAGAGGGGGAGAGGAGGAACCTGTTATTTCACTAAATAAAAGGCAACACTGTAAGAAGAATTGCATCTCAATTATCTTTTAGTTTCAGCTCTATCCTTGCAAGCCTGCCCACTTAAGCTTTTACATCACTTTCCTATCTTATTACCTCTATGTTGTGGTTTGGTACTTCAAACAAACACTCTCCCCCACCCCTTCTTCTTATGGAGGAAAAAGATGGTATTGATTTGCTTAAAAGTACAGATGGGAAAAAAAAAAAAAAGAACGGATGGAAAGCATTATCTTGAGGAGTAAATGGTTCTTAATAACAGAACTATGGATTTATCTATCCCTTTGACTGTCAACACACCACTAAAGGCTAAAAGAAGGCTCAAGAGGGAGGTAACATCCCCCTTGTCAAGTCTTTGTTTCCTTTCTCCTGCAGTATTGGCTTTGCCAAGTAACCCAATTCCCGTACGTAAACATTACAGGTCTCTCCAAACTACTTCTATAAAATAACATATTGTTTGACCAACCTTATAGAGCAGTCATTTATTTCTATAGCTGCTGGTCTGCTCTGCTGCTCTTTCTGCCTACATTCAGAAGGGAACCAAAGTTCAAAATTTCATTTATTCTGGGCCAAAACCCAGACCTTTTGTCCTTCCTAGATATTTTGCAACTTCGAGTTGACTCGTCTGCCTAAATTAGTGGCATATGCTTTTGTTCTTTTAAGAAAGAAAGAAAAAAAAAAAACCCTTTTTCTTTTATTGAGGAAGGCACCTAATTCTGAAAAATGCCTCTAGGAAGATGTTAAAATGTCTTGAAATGTTTAAGAGCACCTTATTTCAGAGGCTATGGATGAACCTGCCCGCGGAACCCCCGGGGAAACACACACAGCGTCCAAGGGGGCAGAGAGGGAAGCCTCGAAGAGGAATATGCAGACTTAGCAAAACTGACAGGAGGGAAGAGAGGGGACAACTTTCAGGACTTGAAACAGGAGCAGTCCAGATGCTGCGACGCCGCCCACGCCCCCGCACCCAGCCCTCGGTGCGTCGTCCTCCCCGCCAGCGGCCAGTGCTCCACTCACAGGCCCCAGCGGCCCGGGAGCGCCACACGCCCCCGGGGCGCCGACCGAGCCCCAGGGCTGGGCCGAGGGCGGCGCGCAGGGAGCGCGGGCCACACGCGAACAGGCTGCTTACGCGGGCTCGGGACCGAAAGGGTTAATCCAGTCCCCGCGCACGATCCACCCAGCCCCAAACTCGGGGTCCCTCGCCGGCCCGCCGCCCACCCTGAGAAAGCCCCGAGACGCCCCTCCACAGCGCGGCGCCCAAGGCTTTTGTTTTGGCAGGGACGAGGATAACAATCCCTGAAGAGGAGGCGCCGCGGCTGCTGGTTGCTCCCCGGCACAGGGTTAGACCAAGGAGCGGGCAGCCGCGGCTGCACCCCCTCAGTCCCCGAGTCCTTTTCCCGCTGAGCTGGACGGGAAGGGGCCTGCACGACCCGGGGCTCACCTCACACCTCGGAGCCGGGCTCCCTAAATGATAACACTGAGCTTCAGTTCAGTTCAGTTCAGTTCAGTCCCTCAGTCATGTCCAACTCTTTGCGGCCCCATGAATCACAGCACGCCAGGCCTCCCTGTTCATCATCAACTCCCGGAGTTCACTCAAATTCATGTCCATCGAGTCAGTGATGCCATCCAGCCATCTCATCCTCAGTCGTCCCCTTCTCCTCCTGCCCCCAATCCCTCCCAGCATCAAAGTCTTTTCCACTGAGTCAACGCTTCACATGAGGTGGCCAAAGTACTGGAGTTTCAGCTTCAGCATCATTCCTTCCAAAGAAATCCCAGGGTTGATCTCCTTCAGAATGGACTGCTTGGATCTCCTTGCAGTCCAAGGGACTCTCAAGAGTCTTCTCCAACACCACAGTTCAAAAGCATCAATTCTTCGGTGCTCAGCCTTCTTCACAGACCAACTCTCACATCCATACATGACTCCTGGAAAAACCATAGCTTTGACTAGACGTACCTTAGTTGGCAAAGTAATGTCTCTGCTTTTGAATATGCTATCTAGGTTGGTCATAACTTTTCTTCCAAGGAGTAAGTGTCTTGCTTAGACCGTCATGAATATAGTTTAATGTCAGAAGATGAACTATGGGAATTGCATCATAAAAGGGATCTGAAATGACATTTTCAATTTCATTAATAAATACTAATGTAGTAATACATTTTTTTTAAAGTAATGTTGATCCTTAGGCTGATTCTTATCAAGTCATTGTGTCTTGTGGAGCCAACACTGCCTCTACTGAGGGTGAGTGAAGCAGCTAAGAGCATTTATGAAAATCAGTGTGGCCTGCTTCGGGTACTTCTAGATCCCTTGTACCTTCAGANTTTTTTTTAAAGTAATGTTGATCCTTAGGCTGATTCTTATCAAGTCATTGTGTCTTGTGGAGCCAACACTGCCTCTACTGAGGGTGAGTGAAGCAGCTAAGAGCATTTATGAAAATCAGTGTGGCCTGCTTCGGGTACTTCTAGATCCCTTGTACCTTCAGATCCTCTAGAGATGTGCTGCTCTCACATTTTTATGCAATTTACACATGGTTTTGTGAAAACTGTCAACCATAGAACATATCTTGGCTCCTAGTGGAAGGTGGGAATGATGTAGAAATTATCATTGAATGTATCAACATGATCACATCTCAGAAACAGACCACTAAGTGAAAGAAGCAAACTACAAAGTGTGTAGATTATGATAGCGCTTTAAAACAGTCGCACTGTTCACAAGGCCAAACATGTATATATAATAAGCATAAGAAGTGGACAAGGGGGCAGCACACTAATTTCATGACAGTGGATGCCTCTAGACAGGCAGGGTGGAAAATGAGATCTGGGCAGCATGTAAAAGAGGCTTCAACTGTTAATCACACACATGAAGCAAAATGTTAACATTTTTAAAAAAATCTCTGCAGGGAGAAAAGGGTATTTCTTAGGCAAGTCTGTAAACTTTTCTTTATGGTTGAAATGTTTCCTTTAAAAATAATGTTGAGGGGCTTCCCTGGTGGTTCAGCAACTAAGATTCCACCCTCCCAATGCAGAGGACCTAGGTTTAATCCCTGGTTTGGGAACTAGGGAAAGACAGGGATGCCTGGCATGCTCAGTTCATGGGATTTCAGAGTCAAACACGACTTAGCGACTGAAGAACAACTGGGAACTAGATCCCACAAACTGCAACTAAAGATCCAAGATCTTGTGTGCTGCAACTAAGATCCAGTGCAGCCAAATAAATATTTTTTAAAGGAATTTTTAAGATAGTTAAATGAAAGTAATGTTAAATTTTCAAGGACATTGAGCCAATGTGCTCACCGTGAACACAATGTGAACGGTGTTGTTCATTGGGGGATCAGCAGTCACAGTGATGAAGGGCTGAACAAGGAGAGGTCCAGAGGATGCTAGTTGAGGGATCAATGAAAGGGACCTTATTTTCAGGGATAAAAACATTCAGATCTAACAGGGATAAGTGTCGGGTCCTCTTTAATCCCATCTTTCTTTCATTCAATGTTATAACCACCAATAGAAAGTCTTTAGGGCTTCCCTGGTAGCTCAGGAACTTCACCGAGACCCAGCATTCTCCCAGGGAGTTGTTAAAACTGGTCTCTTTCTGGATGAACCCATTTTGAAACCATCCATGTTAACTGGTAATACATGGTAATTTAGTATTGCATCTACTTACCTCCCCCAGGTCTTCACCCCTGCAAAAGTCTTTGTTTATTCATTTTACGTACAACCTGATCATAAAACATACAACCATATTTAAAATCACTGGGCTGGAATTCAGACAACATAAGTTCTCATTTCAATTTGGCCACTTACTGATCCTTTGTCAACTCTAAAGAACGCAGCAACCTCTATGAGCTTTACTTTTCATTTTCTTTTTAAATGGGAGATATACGAATGCTGCCTATTTCAAAACAATGAAACAATATAAACATAGGGTTTACATTTATTTACCTTGGAAGAAAGTACATTTCTATTTATTTTAGGAAACATGAGATAATGAGAAAAGTCTTCTTTTTTTAATTTGGTTAGCTGCTGCTCCTAAGAACTGTTTTATGCTTCCCAGATGTCCCTTCTGAAATGTTGTTTTTCTCCAGCATTAGTTTATAGTTTTATCCCAGTAGTTATTTCTACATTGCATTTTCAGATCCTCCTCATTAGATTTCTTTTTTTTTTACTCTTGCATTCTCACTCTTCCTCTCATTACATGGTAGATGCTTCGTAAATTTCATTTATTAAATTAGACCAGATCATAAAATTTCCCAAATTTGGAGTTATCCTTATTCAGGCATGCCATCTGCTGGTTCCCTGGTGTATCTGTTAGTTGGCCTGAATTCTTTAATCCAATAAATTAAAATTCATGTTGAAGCATTGCTGAGTTTGTGTGTTGGACAATTTTCCCACGTTCTTCCACTTCCTGCATGCAGTGCTATTCTTCATTGAACCTCTCCAGAATTGTTTTTCCTGCAACCTTCTTTTACCGGTTGGCCACTCTAAAAACCCGGAGAAAAGGAGTTTACGTTTCAGAACCCTGGAGTGACCAGAACGATATAACTGGGCAAGCTCAGTAGGTTGGCCTGATTTGGAACATACTTAACGGCTTGAATGGGGGCATTTAATGCTGTTTGTTTCAGGATTGGCTGCATATTCGTCCTAGTATTATATTGAGAGATGGCAGCCTTTCCCACTCTCTGGGCGCTCCCACATTTCCATTTTGTCCCTGTGCCCAATTTTGGAGCCAGCCCTCTAGGATCTCCCTGCCAGTCAATAAACCACACATTGCTGCCTAAGAGACCCCGGATGCCAGCGAAAAGATTTATAGGTAGTGATTGGCCTACTGGAAGGGGTGGGGGCTAGACGGAGTCACAGAAACAGGAGCTATGGCAATACCAGCGCTAGAGGCTTGAGGAGAAAGACCTGAAGAGGTGAGAGCAGTGATCACTGCATGAAAAAGATGGAGACTCTTTTGAGAGCTCTTCTCTCAGGTCCTCCTGGGCTTCTCACGAGCCTTGGCAGTGACCCCAGAAATTACATTTTGCTGTGTTAGCAATTAAATTACCAGGTGCATCATATACATGAAATCAATAACCAACAAATAATTACTTCTATGCTTATCAAAGTACTAGGTCTTTGCACTGTCCTATAATTTCTCTTTGTTTCCACCTAGTTGAATATAAGATGAATTCATATTAAAATCTAACCGTACCCTATTTCCTGATCATTTCCTGATAATCTCTATTTCCTTCTCTGATGATACTGCAGTGTACGATGGGTGAGCTGTGTGTTCATGGAGAAACTCAACCATGTTCTGCTCTGTAAGCGCCAAATAAAAACCCAGTTATCCTGAGTCTAACCCCAATTCTCGGTTCCTAATGTTGAGTTTTACCTTCTTTGCCACTAGCTTTAATCCTTAAACCACCTCACCTCCACTATTGTGTTCATTCATTCGCTGATTTGGACAAGTTTTTATTGAGCACCTACTGTGTACTACTGAGTTTAGGGTTCAGGTGAGCACATTCAGAAAACCACATTAGCAAAGAAGCACCAGTTTTGTACCACATTCTCTGATCTGAAGTTCAGTGTGTCTGTACAGATAGTGCATGAAGGGAGAGGAAGGAGGATGAACCAAAAAGGTAAATTCATGGTGTACCTAGATTAGCAGGCTAAGGATTATGTAGCCATTATCGAGTCTCTGAAGGTTTTTGAGCTGAAAAATGACTAACAGACCTACTAAAAAATACTTCCCTGAATAGAGTAGTGGTTAGCCAAAGTTGAGGAGTAGGGAAGTGTGGAGATATTGATCAAAGGGTACAAACCTTCAGTTATAAAATGAATAAGTTCTAGAGACCTTATGGTACAGCATGGTGACTATGTGGTGATGGTGGTGGTAGTTTAGTTGCTAAGTTGTGTCCCACTCTTGCAACCCCATGGACTGTAGCCCACCAGGTTCCTCTGTCCATGGGATTCTCCAGGCAGGAATATTGGAGTGTGTTGCCATTTACTTCTTCAGGGGATCTTCCTGCCCAGGGATCATGGCGACTATAGTTAATAATAATATATTATATACTTGAAATTTGCTAGAAGAGTAGATCTCAAGGGTAATCACATACACATAAGCACACACATGCACACACATGCACACATGCACACACACACAGTAACTATGGGAGGTGACGGATGTGTTACATAGTTTGATTGTGGTAAGCATTTCATAATGTGTACATATGCTAAAACATCACCTTAAACATGGACATTTTTATTTGTTAAAAAAAAAACCCTCTTGTAGTAGACTGCAATCTCCATTATAGTCAAGACTTGTCTTTACACCTGTAATACAGACCTAATAAGTCTTTAGTGAAGTTGTGCAATGGTAACAGTGTGAAGAATGGCTTTGAAGATGGGATTGGAGGTGTGTAACCACTGGAACTTTACCAGAGGACCAGAGGACCTATCCTTGCCTTTAAACATGAACTAGAAGCACACACTGGGGGTAAGGGCCATAAGCCCTTTTTCTTCCCCTTTATCCAAAGAAAAATTAAAGGAGAACATGCAAGGACAGCCATTAAGGGGGAAAGAAGTCATGAAAAAACAACAGCAAGGTTTGTATGTAGAAGGAGGGAAGGCAACTTGCTTTGTCTTGTAATTTTTGTGTGTGTTGTATGAAAGCATCTGAGTGGTCTATACTGTGAACCAGTGTGGGCATGCAGATATGCACACTGCCCATCTTCTAGAGTGAGCAGAGGAAAAAACTGTAAAAAGATAATGACAAAAACCAGGGCAGGATACCTTCATTTGCCTGCTTCAGGAAGACTATTACCAAGAAGGCTCTTTTTCTCAGCCAGGCCCATCTCCTGAAAACCAAACTTTATTCAAGTTGATTTGAAAAAAAAAAAAGCCTAATTCAAATAATTTCTAGCTCTTAAGAACCAGGAAGAAAAAAATTAAAAAAAAAAAACACCAATGCAAAACCTTAGGGAGGCCCTGGAAAAGCTACTTTGTCCTAATCAGAAATTGTGCTTAGATTCAGTCAGATTGTTTTCTACTCAAACGGAAAAGAGAGTTTCTGAGCTTACAACAGAAATTTATAACCTGGTATAAGCAAAATGTAATGTTAATATGCTTTTTTCTAGGGAGAAGATTCATAATTTTCATCATATCCTCACAGAGTTTTATAGCCCTGAAAAAAATAAAAGATTGAAAATAATTGGTTTAAGAAATTCCCTGGCGGTCCAGAGGTTAGGACTCTGTACTTTCATTGCCAAGGGCCAGGGTCAATCCCTGGTTGGGGACTAAGATTCTCCAAGCCGAGTGGCTTGGCCTAAACAGATAATTAAAAATTAAAACACACACACACACACACACACACACACACACACACAACTTTAATCAGTTTAAATAGAAGAAACATCAAACATGAATATAGTTAGTTATATAGTTCAGTCTCTCAGTCGTGTCCGACTCTTTGCGACCCCATGAATCCCAGTACACCAGGCTCCCTGTCCATCACCAACTCCTGGAGTTCACTCAGACTCACGTCCATCGAGTCCGTGATGCCATCCAGCCATCTCATCCTCGGTCGTCCCCTTCTCCTCCTGCCCCCAATCCCTCCCAGCATCAGGGTCTTTTCCAATGAGCCAACTCTTCACATGAGGCGGCCAAAGTACTGGAGTTTCAGCTTCAGCATCATTCCTTCCAAAGAAATCCCAGGGTTGATCTCCTTCAGAATGGACTGGGTGGATCTCCTTGCAGTCCAAAGGACTCTCAAGAGTCTTCTCCAACACCACAGTTCAAAAGCATCAATTTTTCGGCGCTCAACCTTCTTCACAGTCTAACTCTCACATCCATACATGACCACAGGAAAAACCATAGCCTTGACTAGATGGACCTTAGTTGGCAAAGTAATGTCTCTGCCTGCATTAGCAGGTGAGTTTTCTGTTTATTTGGTTGCAATTTTTCTTGAAGCATGTGAACCCTTAGTTGCAGCATGTGGGATCTAGTTCCCTGACCAGAAATCAAACCCACGCCCCCTGCAATGGGAGCATGGAGTCTTAGCCCCTGGATCACCAGGGAAGTCCCAGCAGGTGAGTTCTTTAACACTGGCTCCACCTGGGAAGCCTGAATAGCTTTTGTCAAATTTTATGAGAATTTCTAGGGAATTTCCTGGTGACCCAGTGGCTCAGAGTCTGTGCTCCCAATGCAGGGGGCCTGAGTTCCATCTGTGTTCAGGAAATTAGATCTCACATGCTGCAAGTTTGCATGCTGCAGCTAAAGAACCCACATAGCATAACTAAGACCCAGTGCAGTCAAATAAATAAAAGTGTTTAAAAATTTCATGATAATTNGATGGCGCACAGCTTTCAGACACGCTGACTTGGTCTGACTAATCCCCTTACCTTCCTGTATCACAATGAGAAAACCACGCCCCAGGAAGCACGACCCTTCAGTTTTGACCGAAAACAACACGTGTGCAGAAGACGAGACACAGTCTGAAGACAAATCTGTCCCACCTGCAGCTTGAATCAGAGCAACCCGCGTTGGCCCACAGCCACCTGTGCAATTCTTTTAAGTAAAGAAGTAGATTCAAGCTTATGAGTCGCTGGGTTTGGGATTGGTTTGCTACACAACATCTTCAAAGCAAGAGCTGGTTGATACAGAGTCAAACCATTCCACCCAAACTGAGCGTTTTAGGTGTGTCCAGTTTTTTAGTAATACAAATAATGGGTTTCCTGTTCCTAGGACTGCTCCGTTATCTCTGATCATCAAGTTCAGATATGCTGTTTATATGGGCAGGTTGAGAAAGTTTCATTTATGGATATTTTTCTAAAAAGGAAAATTATGAAAAGAATTAGAACAAGCTCATTCTTTTCTTCCTGATGTCAGAAAGATTGTAAATGTGATTGCTTTTGACATTCAAAAGGATTCTTTCTTGTTTCTCGGGGAACTTGCTGAAACTAGCTCATCTGTTATCTTTCTCAAGTTCTGTCTCTTTCTTCCCAAATCCCAAGAACAAAAAAGTACCAAGGCCAGCCAGTGCTAGGTGGGTGGGCTTCACTGCGAACAGAGTGCTCTTCCGTTTGATTTTCTAGACACCGATCTATCTAAATGGATATATGTTGTACGTTCAGTTTACAAAAACTGGAACTGAATCAGTGAACTCCACCTAGATCCAGTCTTCACCTGGAAAATTCAGCAGTGTATGGCTGAGAAGTGAGCCGAAAGGTATCATGTGTATCTATAGGTGATGGAACCAGGTGTCCGATGTTGCAACAATTTAATAATTATTTGAAGAAAGTCTCTTTGACCGCCTCTGAATCACCACTGTGCTGAGACTTGGAACTGTTCTCATGGAAATTCTAACTATGCTTGTAAGTGCTTCTAAGATAAGGCAGAAGTAGAGTGGAGAGACGGGAAAGGGAGGAGGGAAGGGAAGGAGAGGAGGTTGGGGAGATGGAAGGAGCTGTTTCTGAGGTTAGGGAGACACAGACATTCTTTGCACAGTTGATGCAACAGCTCTCAGAGGAGGAAAGGGGGAGGAGGGGAGCAGAGAGAAGGAGCTGCTCCTTGGGGTAGGGTCAGAGTGCTTTTACATATACGTATCATTTCTTATGTCTTTATTTTTGTTTGGGGTTTTTTTAATATATGTATTATTTCTTCTTTGTTAATTTTTTTGTGTTTTTTTACATATATGTATTATTTCTTCTTTGTTTATTTTTGTTTTTTGGGTTTTTTACATATATGTATTATTTCTTATTTATTTATGTATTTATTTTTGTTTTTTTACATGTATGTATTATTTCTTATTTGTTTATTTTTGTTTTGAGTTTTTTATATATATGTATTATTTCTTGTTTATTTTTTTACATATATGTATTCTTTCTTATTTATTTATTTTTGTTTTTTGGCTTTTTTACATATATGTATTTTTTTTATTTATTTATTTTTGTTTTTTGGGTTTTTTACATGTATGCATTATTCCTTATTTGTTTATTTTTGTTTTTGGGTTTTTTACATATATGTATTATTCCTTATTTGTTCGTTTATCTGTTCCTTTTTGGCTGAACTGGGTCTTTGTAACCACCCACGGACTTTCTCTAGTTGCCCTGAGTGGGGGCTACTCTCTAGCTGCCTACAGGCTTCTTCTTGCGGAGGCTTCTCTGCTGCCCAGAGTTACAGGCCGCAGGCTCAGGCGTGGGGCCCGAGTGTAGCTGCTCCACAGCACGTGGGGTCTTAGTTCCCGGACCAGAGATCGAACCGACGCCCCCTGCCCTGGCAAGTGGATGCTCGATCACTGCACCACCAGGGAAGTCTCTTGAGCTTGGGTGAGGGCCTAAACTCTGTGTGTGTGTGTGTGTGTGTGTGTGTGTGCGTGTAACACTGAACACCTGTAGATGGAAATGTTAAATCATACAGGATTCTACTGGCATCTCTCTTATTCCAATTAATAATATGCACCTGGAACCAAGCTCATCCCTCTGCAATGCTCCTTGACAGCAGCAACCCTCGAAGTGCATTTCCATGGCCACGAAAAAGCCATTACAAATGCAAACTCCCAGGCCCCACCCCAGACCTACTCAGTCAGAAACTGGAGAAGGCGGAGTTCAGCAACCTGAGTTTTCACAAGCCTTCCAAGTGATCCTGATACTTAATAAAGTTTAAAATCCACTGCCCGAGAAAGTGGTCCAGCTGGGGCATCAGCAGCGTTCACAGCTCTCCCCAAATTTTGACCATCTGTCCTCCCATCTTGCTTCTCAGGCATGGTTCCTATCACCCCAAGTCACCGTGATTTCTCTGGTTATTAGAGTCAAAGGGCAGGAAATTCTCTTACCTCCACCACCCCTTCATGTTGTGGTCTCAATGTCAGTTCCATTTTCCACGAGAAGGGATATTTCAAAGCAAAAATGGGATATTCAGATGCATTCCACACACGTTCCAGCACCCTGTGGCTAGTCTGGCACCTGAAAAGAAACTTATCTCTTAGTTCAGTTCTCGAAGTCTTGCTGTGTAGAATCATTTCCACTCATCTGTGGCTCAAAGGTGAGCTTGGGAGTTCATAAACAAGCCTATCTGGTTATTTCCCTAAGACCGTCCCTCTCCAGAATCTCCCTGGTTCTTCCCAGTTCCCGAGGTTCTCCTGTTGGGTCAGAAGGCTGAGAAGGCTTTGTTCACCTTGTGCTGAAGGGAGTTTCCCTTGACAGCACCCAAGTCTGAGGCCAAGCAGCAGGAAGACAGGGGAGAGGGAAAATCAACAAAGGTTCACCCTGCCGTCTAGGGCAGCAGGTCGTTTTACTAGCAAAGAAAGACTGAAAGTTGCTTAGTCTTGTCCGACTTTTTGTGACCCCGTGGACTATACAGTCCCTGGAATTCTCCAGGCCAGAATCCTGGAGTGGGGAGCCTTTCCCTTCTCCAGGGATCTTCCCAACCCAGGGATCAAACCCAGGTCTCCCGCATTGTGGGCAGATTCTTTACCAGCTGAGCCACAAGGGTAGCCTAATATAATAAAAAGAAACCTCCCCCTGGCACTGTACCACTGAGGCTCAGAAGATGAGGCTTCTATGTGTTAACCTATTGCTCCTAAGACTTCTATAAGATTCAGTACCAAGCAATGTGCTGTGCAAAAACAAAAGAAAAGGGGCTTCAAGGTATGAAACCTGGATTTCAGCCCTGTCTCAAGCACTGTGCATGACTTAACCTGGGTGAGTGTCTATTAATTCATCTGTAAAACACAAATAATAATCTCGAGCTCACAAAATACTGTTAGAATAAAAGAGTAATGCAAAAGTATCTGGAAAACATTACATATTGTAATATTTGTATATTTTACATACATTTTACATTACTTTTAAATGAGGGGGGATTGTTTTTTGTTTCTAGGTAAGAAAAGTGAAAGTGAGGTCGTGTCCAACTCTTTGTTGTGGACTGTAGCCTACCAGGCTCTTCCGTCCATGGGATTTTCCAGGCACGAATACTGGAGTGGGTTGTCATTTCCTTCTCCAAGAGATCTTCCCCACCCAGGGATTGAACCTGGGTCTCCAGCATTGTTGGCAGACACTTTATCGTCTGAGCCACCAGGGAAGAAATAGGTTTATCTAGAGAGAAACACATTCCATAGACAGTGTATGGGCCATCTCAGAAGGTAAGAGTGACCTTGAAATATGGTGTGGTTAGTTTTTACGAACTGGGTAATTTCACAGGCTAAGAAGTGGGAGGATTATTCCAACTATTTGTGGGAAGGGGCAGGAATTTCCAGAAACTGGAACATCACCCACTGTTTGGCCTTTGATAGTTGGCTTTGGAAGCGTCCTGGTGCCTTAGTTGCTGACGTGTTACAGTGAGGACGCACTGAGACTCGAGGTCTAAGGGAGTCAACTTGTCCGCCACCTTCGCCCCATTTCGCTCTAACCGGTTTAGGTTGTTATGTCATTCTTTCCAAGGCGTGCTCTGCCCCCTTCTAGAGTGAAAGAGCAATGCAAGAGCACCTGGAAAAAATTACATATTGTGATATATGTATATTTTACATTATTTTTGAATGAGTGTTTTACTGTGTCTACAAAACTTCAGAATATCTGAAAAATAAAGAGATATTCTGTTAGCTCCAGATTTTGCCTTCATCACATAAAATTTCAAGGAACTTGCATCAGAATAATCATATGTCTGATCCAATCTCTCAACCCTTTAGGTAACCAGGTATTGTATCACTTAATATTCATTTTCTTTATGTAAAAATAGCACTAGTGACCTTACTGTAGAAGAGAAAGTATTCTGGCTGTGCCTTCTGGCGTAACAAGAGTATCACAGAGTATAACGTCCACATAACACCCTCCGAACTATTTTTTTATAGCTTTTTCATTTGTTAAAAAAATTTCCTGGAGTACAGGTGACTCACAATGCTGCGTTAGTTCCGGGGGTACCTGTGCTCGGCGTTCAGTCGCATCCGACTCTTTGCAATCCCACAGACTGTAGCCCACCCGGCTCCTCTTGTCCATGGGGTTTTCAGGCAAGAATACTGGAGTATGTTGCCATTTCCTCCTCCAGAGGATCCTCCTGACCCAAGAATGGAAACTTGCTTATCCTGCCTTGGCAGGTGAATTCCTTACCACTAGCACCTCCTGGGAGAAGCCCTTGAGGTGTACTTAGGAACAATTTTTAAAACAATAGAGAAAGAGAATGACATCATCAAGGCAAAGTACCAGTGAAAAGTATCAAGTCGACTCTTGAAAAGCTACTAATAAGGGCTTTTTGCTTTTCCTGCTTTGATTCTAAGGGCTACCAATCACTGTTGCAGATGTAAATTTACTTGTTGGTTGTGCAACACTTCTGGTGTCCAAGCTCTGAGAGGGGAATGCCTCACTCTAAATAAAACAGAAGTGAAGTGAAGTCGCTCAGTCGTGTCTAACTCTTTGCGACCCCATGGACTGTAGCCTACCAGGCTTTCCATCCATGGGATTCTCCAGGAAGAATACTGGAGTGGGTTACCATTTCCTTCTCCAGGAGATCTTCCCCACCCAGGGATCGAACCCGGGTCTCCCGCATTGGAGGCAGACGCTTTAACCTCTGAGCCACCAGGGAAGACAGAACAGATGCCAAACTGCTGAAGAAGAAAGAGCTTTGACTTAACAGAGATTCCTGCAGGCAAGTCTGAGCTCTGAGGAGGAGTAGCAGTGAGCGGGCGTATGCCACAACCTGGCCCTTGCTTCTGGGCAGTGATCTAGGGACCCCAAGAGATTAGTGTCAATCCCTGCAGGAGCTGTAAAGGCTTAGGGACAGTGGGAAATCTTTAGCATTATACTTGGCTTAGAAGACAGGTTTATTCTTCTATGGGAAGGTAAGTTCTCAGCCAAGCCCAGCATCTCTCTTCGCTGCCTTTTAGGGTGTCAGATTCTTCACCTGTGTTTAAGATCCAGCTATGAAGACACACCAAGACTATAGTGAAGATACAGACCATGCCGTTTAGAGTTCTTCAGACAATGGAGCGACACTAATCGCTCCTTAGGACAATAGAGATGATCTGTCTTTGGTTTGTAACATCTGCACACATCTGGAAGGCTGGCAGCACCATAGCGCTTTGATCTAAATCTTGACTTTCTTTTTCTGTTTTTTTGTTTTGTTTTGACTTTCTATCCAGATAATCAGACTTATTCATGCTGTGCCATTCATCATGGGGACTTGTTCTCCCAATTTAGTGCAAGTGAAGACAGATGGAGGGAATCAACTGAGCAATTTACTGTTTGGGTTCAGAGTAGAAAAGTATCCGATAACTTCACAGTGAAGAGGACTGAGGGGGTACGCATTTAGTCACAAGAACGGTAATGATCATTTCGAGGGTAGACAGGTCAACTCCTTAAGACCCCGTTATGTAACAGACTCTGTGTGGTCCTAAAGCATCGAGTAGAAATTGTTTTGACTCTGGCCCCAAGATTCAGGATGGTCTAGAGAAGTTCCCTACTATTTTTTGTTTCTTATAAAGGATCAAAATAGACCCTACATTGAACTAGTCTTTACAAGAACCTTAAAATCTCTCAGACTATGCTGTATATTCTCTCTCTTTCCCAGCACATAAAAGTAAGAGATCATTGATTTATTCACTGAACTCATTCTTACATTGCCTCCTACATTCTGATACTAGTTGCTACGCGTGCACGCGTGTGCACAGGATTCAAGAGCCATGAGACCCTCCTTGGAGAACCTGAAATGAGAGAAAACATATATATATATATACACACACACACAGCCTCAGTCATCACTTACAGTGATGAAAACCCAGGAAGGTAAAGACACACTGGCAGTTTCTCACAGAGCTAAGAGTATTTTTACGGTCAGGGATTTCTTCATGGGGCTGGGTCGTACTGGTCCAACTTGGAGTAATAACAGTGCCACACCAGCGTACTTTGTGCTGTCAGATAATCAGATGCAGGAAGGCATATTACTGTACAGAAAGAAACGAAAGCAGGAAAGAATGATCATTGGGTTCTTATACAATATTACATCAGAATAACTCATGCTGTCTGATAAAACTCACACACGGCCACTAGTACCGCTTTTGATAAATCAATTATGATAATACTTAGCCTGTTATGACAACACCAGGCCCTGTATAAATCATTCCTTCATTTAACCTTTACAACAATTTTATAGGGTAGATGCTAATTACTTGTACTTTGAAGATGAAACTGAAATGCACATAGATAAGGTTGTCATAGTTACACAGCTGGCAAGGTCTTCTTGACTCCAGACTCAAGTTTTTGTTTTTTCATTTTACCAATTAGTCTTTTATTTTTTATTTCACACATTAGTATTTTATAGAAGAAAAAAAAAAAGAACCTCTTAAACTCTAATTATAGTGTTTTCTTTTGATTCTTTCTAACATAGAGAAATTTTTATACAAGTTCAATCAGTAAACACAATAATTTGTGTTTTAACACTTTGAGTCTCATTTAAACATTTTTCCATGTGGTTTTACATGTATCAATACTACTTAATGGCTATATAACAATCTATGTAGCAATCGTAACACATAAAAATATACTTATCCAGTTTCCAATTACTGTGTTTTTGTTTAATCCAAATGAATGCAATCATTAGAAATATGTTCACACAAAGAGCCTTTTTTCTTTTAAAATATTTTCCTGGGCATGTGCTACTCAGAGTGAGTTAGATCTATCAAAAGACAGGTTGGTTGTAGAGTTCTTATTACATTCTTCTAAATAGCTCTTAACCCTACCAGACTTTACTGCCGATTTTGTGGACCAGTCAGTATGACTGTGTTTTAAAGAACCAGAAGTTAGCCCCTGTGGTGCCTATAACCACAGCTTTGAGTCTGCAGATACATGAACTGCTTATAAGCTCAGCCAAGTCTCACTCATGTAATTTTTATTCGAATCAGTAGTATTTTTAGAGTAGCCCAACCACAGACACCTTGTAGATTCAAAGAATTAGCTAGAAATTTTGGATGAAACTCTTATTTTTTCCTCTAGTTTTAAATGCCATTAAGGTCATGCTTCTGTGCATAAAAGATCTACGGCCTGGGAAAAGTCAGCCGCTCGTTTGTCCTGGGGGCCTTGACTGTTTTCAGTGACAAGATCACAGATGGTTCATGGTTTGGGGACAAGAATCAAGCCGAGATGTATGTCATCTTTGCTACCTGCAAGAAGATCTAAATGTTGTAAATCCCTGAAAGATAATGAGTCAAGTTAATTACACTTTCTGTGTCCCAGCCCCAAGATGGAGGTATTATTAGCTGACCTCCTATCTGCTGAACATTTTAACGATATTTAAATAAGCTATCTGAACGTACATAGATTGACAAAGTATAAAGTGGTATTTAACAAATTGTCCGAGTTGCTGGAAGACATTTAGTCATGCCCCAAGGTTTGTGAAATGAAAGTTGCTCAGTCGTGTCTGACTCTTTGGGACCCCATGGACTATTCAGTCCATGGAATTCTCCAGGCCAGAATACTGGAGTGGGCAGCCGTCCACTTCTCCAGGGGATCTTCCCAACCCAGGGATAGAAGCCAGGTCTCCGCATTGCAGGCAGATTCTTTACCATCTGAGCCACAAGGGAAGGCCAAGGTTTACACCCAGTAAATGTCACCCTCTCCTCCCAAATGCCCTTTGTAGGGCCTGAAAAAGCAGCTATGATTCTGGCAAATAAAATCAGATAAGGTGCTATTGACAGATACAATAGGCATTTACCTGGCCCTCTTAATTTACACGCCTACTCTTAGCTCACATTTTTATTTAGCTGGGTGAATTTTCTTTTTTATCAGGGAAAAAAGATAATTTTAGGGATGACAGTCTTTATGAGACCCTTAAAACCTTGCCCTTCATAGAAACCTAAACGTCCTTCCCATGAGGGTGCCTCTGACCCAAGCCCAAGTAGTAATGAACAAAACACGTGAGCATTTGGGCGGCTTGTTACATGATGACTGCTGGGTGGGAGGAATGTTTATGTGTGTGAGAGCAGCTACAGAGCATCAGAAGCAAGACGCTTGTTTTAAATTCTCGTTTCCCTTTGAGAGTCTATTCTAGCCCAGCATACTGCCAACAGTCTAGAGCAGAAGTCCTCAAAGTCCAGGAGCGAGTGCCTGACGATCGGAGGTGGAATAAGAGCATGATAAGTGTAATGTGCTTGAATCAGCCCCAAACCATTCCCCTCCCTGCACCCCGGTCCCGGGAAAAATCCACTCTGGGAACCCGGCCCTGGTGCCAGCAGTGGGGGAGCGCTGGTCTAGAGAAATCTATCTTCGACGTTCAGTCCCTTTTCGGGGGTGCCGCCCAGGGCAGTGAGCGCCCCGATGGGCAGTGCACACCAGCCTGATCTCCTTCACGCAGAGAAGCAGGGAGATGGAGAGAGTGGATATTTTCCTTGTGTGCGGAAATAGTGGGAGCTTTGAGCTCTGGATGATTTAAAGCCAAACTAAGGAGTGCTAATAAGATGGGCATGTTTTTAGTGGCCATGTTTTCCAAACCCAAAGGAATTAAGCTGTACCAGGCTTATAAGACACAAGGAGGAGCCCCTGGAGAAGGAAACGGCAACCCACTCCGTGCTCTTGCCTGGAAAATCCCGGGTACAGAGGAGTCTGGTAGGCTACAGTCCATGGGGTCACAAAGAGTTGGACACGACTGAGCGACTGCACTTTCACTTTCAGGCTTATACGAGGAATATTTTCCGTCCATGAAGCTTGAGTTGTGAGTGTGAAGTCGCTCAGTCGTGTCTGACTCTTTGCAACCCCATGACTCCTCTGTCCGTGGGATTTTCCAGGCAAGAGTACTGGAGCGGGTAGGTTTTCCCTCCTCCAGGGGATCTCCTCAACCCAGGGATCAAACTCAGATCTCCCTCACTGCAGACAGATTCTTTACCAGCTGAGCCACCAGGGAAGCCCAAGAATACTGGAGTGGGTAGCCTTTCCCTCCTCCAGGGGATCTTCCCAACCCAGAAATTGAACCCAGGTCTCCTGCATTGCAGGCAGATTCTTTACCAGCTGAGCCACCAGGGAAGTAAAAAATAGTGCCTAACTAAACACTCGATACATATTTATTGAATTAATGATCAAGTGATGGCAAAGAATGTTCTTATTTCTTTGTAATCTCTCCACAATGCTACTCAGAGATTTGCATATACTGGGTATTCAATAGCTATTTGTGGAGTGCCTGAGAGTTCCTCTAAAAGCACTAATGAGTCTTCAGATTTCTACTCATAAACTCTTCTTTTTCTCCTCTCTCTTGACTGAGTTTGGGGAAATGTTTATTTCAAGGTCAGTCAGTCTTGAGAAGTTGTAAAAGTATAATACATTAATATCTGATATGCCATTGAAAAAAGTGTAATGGGGGATGCTTTAAAATTAGAAACAATATCTTCATTCCATTTTCTTCTCAATACGAATGGGAAATTTCAAGAAGGGGTGAGGGAACCAAGAATGGTTGTTTGGCTGAACTGGAATGAGGCCATCTTCCTCTCCGCACTCTTGCCGCTCTGTGATGTTACAGTTTGACCTTTTCCCCTTCGCTGTGGCCTCCAGGACCTTAGTTATCCGACCAAGGACCAAGCCAGGCCCCTTGCACTGGGGCGCACAGTCTTAACCACTGGACCACCGGGAAGTCCTTCTAACCTCACCAACTAAACCTCAAATAATATTTGGGTACTTTACACATTCAGTTCAGTTCAGTTCAGTCGCAGTCGTGTCCGACTCTTTGCGACCCCATGAATCACAGCACGCCAGGCTTCCCTGTCCATATATCATATACTAAGGAGCTTTGATACCCTGCTTCATTCTCTAACTTGTAGCACAAACATCTGCCACACTCCAGTAGCCCTCAAAAGCATAACTGTCATAACATACCCATTTATTTTTACTGGCATTTAGATGCCTACCAGGGCTTCCAGGAGCTCAGTGGTAAAGAATCTGCCTGCCAATGCTGGAGACACTGGTTAGATCCCTGATCCCAGATGGTCCTATCCGCTTCGGAGCAACTAAGCCCATGCCACTTAAAAAAAAATAGATGGCTACCAACGCTTCACTGTTCTAAGTATCACTGTGATAAAAAGCCTTATATATGTCACTGTGTATGAACCTGATTACTTCCTTAAAGTTAAAATATTTTAACCCCCTACTTACACACTGCCAAATTGCATTCTGGAAAGACCGCTAATTTGTGCTCACACAGACGACTCACAAAGGTGTGTGCTCAGTCAGGCGTGTCCGACTCTTTGGGACCCCAGAGACTGCAGCCCACCAGGCTCCTCTGTCCATGAGAGTCTCCAGGCAAGGGCACTGGAGTGGGCTGCCATGTCTTCCTCCAGGGGATCTTCCCCACCCAGGATCGAACCCACGTCTCCTGCATTGGCAGGTGGATTCCTTACCACTGAGCCACGAGCAAAGCCTCATTCACAAAGGTTCAGTTCAGTCGCTCAGTCTTGTTTGACTCTTTTCGACCCCATGGATTGCAACACGCCAGGCCTTCCTGTTCATCACCAACTCCTGAAGTTTACTCAAACTCAAGTCCATTGAGTCAGTGATGCCATCCAGCCATCTCATCCTCTGTCGTCCCCTTCTCCTCCCGCCTTCAATCTTGCCCAGCATTAGGGTCTTTCAAATGAGTCAGTTCTTCACATCAGGTGGCCAAAGTATTGGAGTTTCAGTTTCAGCATCAGTCCTTCCAATAAATACTCAGGACTGATTTCCTTTAGGATGGACTGGTTGGATCTCCATGCAGTCCAAGGGACTCTCAAGAGTCTTCTCCAACACCGCAGTTCAAAAGCATCAATTCTTCGGTGCTCAGCTTTCTTTATAGCCCAACTCTCACCTCCATACATGACTACTGGAAAAACCATAGCCTTGACTAGATGGACCTTTGTTGGCAAAGTAATGTCTCTGTTTTTTAATATGCTGTCTAGGTTGGTCATAACTTTTCTTCCAAGGAGTAAGCGTCTTTTAATTTCATGGCTGCAGTCACCATCTGCAGTGATTTTGGAGCCCAGAAAAATAAAGTCTGACACTGTTTCCACTGTTTCCCCATCTATTTCCCATGAAGTGATGGGACCAGATGCCATAATTTTAGTTTTCTGAGTGTTGATTTTTAAGCCAACTTGTTCACTCTCCTCTTTCACTTTCCTTAGGAGGCTCTTTAGTTCTTCACTTTCTGCCATAAGGGTGGTGTCATCTGCATATCTGAGGTTATTGGTATTTCTCCCAGCAATCTTGATTCCAGCTTGTGCTTCATCCAGCCCAGCGTTTCTCATGACGTACTCTGCATATAAGTTAAATAAGTAGGGTGACAATATACAGCCTTGACGTACTCTTTTCCCAATTTGGAACCAGTCTGTTGTTCCACAAAGGTACTGACCTTATAATTTTATAATCAACCCTGGGCTGGTTTCCTTCCTTCCTTCCCTCTGCCTTTCCTTCCCTCTCTTCTTTCCTCCTTCATTCTCTTTCCTTCTCCTTTTTTCTTTCTTTCTCTCTTATTATTTATCAACTTGATGGTTTTACAGCAGCAACTATTTATCTGGTTTACATTTGTTTATTAATTCACCTTCGTATATATTTACAGCCATCTAAATCTGTGTGAGTTTTTTTTAAGATGCTTAAAGAACTTTAAGATTTATTTTTGTATTGGTATTTTAAGTTAACACTTTTTCATATGTGTGAAAAATATTTTAAAATTTTGTTAATGATTATATATATACTTTGGCCACCTCATGTGAAGGAAGAGTTGACTCATTGGAAAAGACTCTGATGCTGGGAGGCATTGGGGGCAGGAGGAGAAGGGGACGACAGAGGATGAGATGGCTGGATGCCATTACCGACTCGATGGGCGTGAGTCTGAGTGGTCTCCAGGAGTTGGTGATGGACAGGGAGGCCTGGCGTGCTGCGATTCATGGGGTTGCAAAGAGTCGGGACGACTGAGCAACTGCACTGAACTGAACTGATATACATATATGTGATATGTTCTTTATTATGGAATTCAGTATTTAAATTTTGAAATGTTTCCGTTTTTCCAGTAAAGAAATCCTGAAATTTTATCCTGAAATCATACAAATATTCATTCATATTTTGTTCCTGCTGCTTCCTGTTTAACAACTTTCACACGGCACTGATCTATCATTCTGGTGTGTGCTGTGCGTTTATTCTGGTTTATGCTGTGTGTTTATTCTGTTGTGTGCTGTGTGTTTACTCTGTTGTGTGCTGTGTGTTTATTCTGGTGTGTGCTGTGCGTTTATTCTGGTGTGTGGTGTCGTTTATTCTGGTGTGTGGTGTGCGTTTATTCTGGTTGATGCTGTGCTACAAGGTAAACTTTTCTCCCAAAACAAGTACCCACTTGCTTTAGTGTAATTTTCAGACCATGTTTCCTTTATCCGTTGAATTGAGCTGTCATCTTTATCTCACACTAAAGGCACATTTATGTTACGTTCTTGGCTGTTTACTTTGTTCCATAAATCAGTCTGTATATTCCTGCATCAATACCACCTTATTTGCGTTCTACTTCACAATCATTTCATTGCAACCCCATGGACTATAGCCCCACCAGGCTCCTCTGTTCGTGGAATTTTCCAGGCAAGAATATTGGAGGGGGTTGCCATTTCCTTCTCCAGGGGATCTTCCTGACACAGGGATAGTGCTGTGTCTCCTGCGTCTCCTGCACTGGCCAGTGGATTCTTTACTGCTAAGCCACCTGAGAAACCCCATTTCATAATCATTTACACCATAATATTAGAGTCTGTTCATCTCTCCAGAAGACTGCCGTGATGAGAAGGTCTGGAGTTTGCCTTCACATAGATTGTGACGTGCTGGTTTTAAAAAACATCCACAAATTCTTTGATATCTCTCTCTTTACAAGGTGCGGCTTAATCCCCTTGAGTGTCGGGGTGTACTTAACTTATTTCTAGCAAAAAGAATGTGGCAGGAATGATGACAAGTGATTCCGAGGCTGGGTCATAAAAGATATTGCAGACTCACACTCACGTTACTCACTCTAACAGGACCTCCCATGTCCTGAGAACAGTCGGGAAGCCCCATGGACACGTCCACACAGCAAGGACCCGCAGCCTCCTATGAAGAGCCAGGGAGGATCCCATGCCTTTGGCCAACAGCCGTGTAAGCGAGCCATCTTGGGTCCAGATCCTCCAGCCGCAGGCAGGCCTTCAGAGGACTGCAACCTCCTGAAACAATGAGCCAGAACCACCCAGCTAAGCGGCTCCCAGACTCCCAGCCTTCAGAAACTTTGTGAGATGGTACATGCCTTTTGTTTTAAGCCCCTCTATTTGGGGGCTACTTTTCATGCAGCAATAGATGGCTAACATGGCACGCTAGTGAACACAGACCACGCTGCCTTGGCAGTGACTGAAGCAAGCAGGGCAGCCACTGATAGGCTGGGTTTCAGGGGGATTTTATGTGCCCTTGACTTCCCTGGTGGCTCAGAGGTTAAAGTGTCTGCCTCCAATGCAGGAGACCCGGGTTCAATCCCGGGGTCGGGAAGATCCCCTGGAGAAGGAAATGGCAACCCACTCCAGTATCCTTGCTTGGAGAATCTCATGGACTGAGGAGCCTGGTGGGCTGCAGTCCATGGGGTCACAAAGAGTCGGACACGACTGAGTGACTTGACTTTGCCCATATGCCACCGTGGAATCAGGGCATACACCTACCAGGGATTTAACCAGCTCCCAAATTACAAAGATTCCCCAAGCCTCCTCCGAATACATCCCTTCCTCACACACAGTTATAATAAACACAGGTAGCAGTCCTGGTGGCAGTGGTAATGACTTCTTAAGGGGAGAAAAATATTTGCCTTGTGAGATTTGACTCTGTTTCCAGAGGTTTCTGAGCCTGTCTGATCCAAGGGGCCTGAGTTCCTGCCTCTTAGCCCTTGTGACAGATTGTATTTTCCAAAAATGACCTTGATGTCACATCCTCCCACATGTTCTCCTCACATGATATTGCTGACCTTTTCCCCTCCAGAAATGGGGTCCGTCTTTCCCTCCAACCTGGATGGACTTGTAACTAAAGCAGAAGTGATGTTTTGTGACTTTCTAGGTTGGATTATAAAAGGGACACACCCCCAACGGACCCTTCTGGGACACTTGCTCTTGGAACCCAGTCACCATGCTGGGAAGAAAGTAAGAAACCACATAGAAAGCCCACAAATACGTGCTGTGGCTGAAAACCCCACTGGGCCCCTGGCTGACTGGTAGCATCAAATGCCAGATAGGGAGTGAAACATCAGATGATTCCACCAACCAACCACTGAGTCACCTCCAGCCTTCAAGGAGTACCAACTGACGCCACCTGGAGCAGAGATGGTCCTAGCCAAACTGCAGGGTCATTAGCCAAATCAATCATTATTGTTGTTTTAACCCACTAAATCCAGGATGGTTTGCTACCCACGTTATACAATCCCCAGTTCACTATACTATACTAAGTCGCTTCAGTCGTGTCCGACTCTGTGTGACCCCATAGACAGCAGCCAACCAGGCTTCCCTGTCCCTGGGATTCTCCAGGCAAGAACACTGGAGTGGGTTGCCGTTTCCTTCTCCAATTCGTGAAAGTGAAAAGTGAAAGTGAAGTCGCTCAGTCGTGTCCGACTCTTAGCGATCCCTCGGACCACAACCCACCAGGCTCCTGCGTCCATGGGATTTTCAAGGCAAGAGTACTGGAGTGGGGTGCCATTGCCTTCTCCACCCCAGTTCACTATCAAATCCTAAATGTCCTGTGTGTCATACTACACGTCTTGTGGTTTCTATTATAGGTATCCTCTCTTACTCAATAGGGAAGAAACGAAAGAGAATCGCAATGCAGACCTCTTCCTGATCAAAATGTGATCCTGTCCGCTAACAAGCGAGGGGCAAGCGTGCCTGAGCGCGCAAGCGCCCTCGTAGTTTCATCGGGCTTCTGTGCGAGTGCTCGCGGACATCAACAGGCTTTCAGTAGCGTTCATGCAACTCTGGCAGATTTTCAGGCTTTGTTGAAAAGCTTCTCTTCCTTTTGTGAATTTTGCCCCCCAAAAAGAGATCCAGCCAAGGTCCCTCCAGTAACTACAGGCTCATGAAATAGTCTGAATCGCTCTCTGCTTCTCCCAAGTGCCCCAGGAAAAGGCCAGAAACTAGAAGCTAATATCAATAACCTCAGATATGCAGATGACACCACCCTTATGGCAGAAAGTGAAGAGGAGCTAAAAAGCCTCTTGATGAAAGTGAAAGAGGAGAGTGAAAAAGTTGGCTTAAAGCTCAACATTCAGAAAACGAAGATCATGGCATCTGGTCCCATCACTTCATGGGAAATAGATGAGGAAACAGTAGAAACAGTGTCAGACTTTATTTTTGGGGGCTCCAAAATCACTGCAGATGGTGACTGCAGCCATGAAATTAAAAGATGCTTACTCCTTGGAAGAAAAGTTATGACCAACCTAGATAGTATATTCAAAAGCAGAGACATTACTTTGGCGACTAAGGTCCGTCTAGTCAAGGCTATGGTTTTTCCTGTGGTCATGTATGGATGTGATCTCAACATTCAGAAAACGAAGATCATGGCATCTGGTCCCACCACTTCATGGGAAATAGATGAGGAAACAGTAGAAACAGTGTCAGACTTTATTTTTGGGGGCTCCAAAATCACTGCAGATGGTGACTGCAGCCATAAAATTAAAAGACGCTGACTCCTTGGAAGGAAAGTTATGACCAACCTAGATAGTATATTCAAAAACAGAGACATTACTTTGCTGGCTAAGGTCCGTCTAGTCAACGCTATGGTTTTCCCTGTGGTCATGTATGGATGTGAGAGTTGGACTGTGAAGAAAGCTGAGTGCCGAACAATTGATGCTTTTGAACTGTGGTGTTGGAGAAGACTCTTGAGAGTCCCTTGGACTGCAAGGAGATCCAACCAGTCCATTCTGAAGGAGATCAACCCTGGGATTTCTTTGGAAGGAATGATGCTAAAGCTGAAACTCCAGTACTTTGGCCACCTCATGCGAAGAGTTAACTCATTGGAAAAGACCCTGATGCTGGGAGGGATTGGGGGCAGGAGGAGAAGGGAATGACCGAGGATGAGATGGCTGGATGGCATCACTGACTCAATGGACGTGAGTCTGAGTGAACTCTGGGAGTTGGTGATGGACAGGGAGGCCTGGCGTGCTGCAATTTATGGGGTCACAAAGAGTCGGACACGACTGAGCTGAACTGAACTGAACTGAACTCTGCATAAGAGTTAAGACCCCCTAAAATGAGCTGGAAATCTTTAAAGTCGAATTTTGAATAACTAGCCTTGGAAAGAAGTTCACTGTCCACACCGGAGGCAGCAGGTTCCACTGAGCCAGGGTCTGCCTGAAGTCTGGGGCCCTTGGAGACCACGCGGACCTGCCTATCATTTCCCAGGAGCTGCTGGGCAGCTCTTGATTGGATCAGCCTCTCCTTGATGTACCGGTACAAGTTTGGGCCAGGTTTCCCAAACTTTGATTTAGAAAATTGCAAATTTAGTTCTCATTCCATGTAAAAGAGGTCAAATTCTTTCTGTGCTTCTGTAAAAGATTCTGCTAGTTACTTCTGGGATCTCTGAAGGTGTTTTAGAGGAGCTTCAGAATTGTATTGGGCCTCCTCTTCCATCCCCACATAGTGAGCTGCAGCTAACACCCATGGGAGGAGACTCGGCTGCTACAACACAGTCTGCAAGCAAAGTGGCTCTGGCTACTGGTTCCCTGTACCCGAAGTCCCAGGAGATGACTTCATGGTCCCACACTTCCTCCAGCTTCACCACCTTGCCATGCTCCAGGGTGAATGGAGAGGATCATCCTTCATGCACCCTGCCCCCCTGCTAACACAGGGCCCTCCACAAGCCACTGCATGCTTCAGGCCGTGGTGCCTTCTGCCTCTTTTGGAAGCCCTCTCCATAGTACTTAAATGGGGGCCTGACAGGGGCAGACAACCCATGTCTGCTTTCTTTTACCTGGAGAGCAGAGCTCAAAGCTTCCTCCCTATAACAATAAAAACCTTCATGTAAATCAGCTTATCATATGCACTGGCCTTGAACCTTCTCTAACAGTTTGCTAGACATGCTTAAACTTAACTGAAATTCAGTAGGGAGTAGCCCCTCCAGCTTACCCTCCAATATTTCAGTATAAATCACAACTGACAAGGGGACACCAGTTGGTCTTAGAGAAGGCCATGGTTGTGATCTCAATCTGCTTAAATCTATGTTTCAAGGACATTGGTACAAAAGGACACTGGGATGCTTGTCAGATGCTATTTCTCTTTTCTCTTGATGCTTCTCTTTTGGGGACATGAAGTCCCAGATTTCTTAACTTTCCCGTGGGTTGAGTGATTTAAGCAGCCAACAACCAAAGCTGCTGCAGGAGTGACCTTGTGTCCAGGGGCAGCGTGTCCAGCTGCGTCAGAGTGTGCTTCCCACTGAAGACATGGGCAGTCAGTGGCTAAATCAGGCCTTTATAGATCATGTACCACGACCTCTCTTTTTGCCCCTGTGCCCTTCCCTCTCTCCTCTTGTGCAGGTGATGGATGATGGTGCCTGCTGGGCACTTGGACATGCCATCTCCAGTGCCAGGGCATGGCTTCTCAGTAGGGTGCTCTAGCCTGGCTTTGCCTTGCAGGTGTCCTTGGGCATTAATTTCCACATTAAATTCTGACCTAGAGGTACTAAAAGGGACAGCTACTCAGCATCTGTCCTTCCTAAGGAAGGCACCTCTGATTTTCTCATTGTGGTCACTCAAGTGAATCTGCATCCTTATAATAGTACACATGTCCTAACCACTAAGTCAAAAGTCCCTGGGGGGCAGGTTCCCCACCCCAAAGCATATTCTGATACAAGGATTTGGATGGAATTAGCTTATTTAAGAAATGATCCTAAGAAGCACAGTGAGCAAGTAAGGAAGTGAGTCAGAGAATGAAGGAGAGACAATGGATGGAGCATTAACAACATTTCAGATTTGGGTTTTAGAACTAGGGCTCAGTTCTGTTTGGGGCGAGGCATGAATAGTCTATAAAGGGCTTACATCACCTTGTCCCACCTAAGGGCAAGGAAGCTGGGGCACATATCCACTAGCTTCCTCCTCCCCTGGGCTGAGGGATGCTCCTCTGCAGTGGCCAAGGATGCCAGGGCCAGAGAATACCCTGAGGCACAGAGTGACTGAAAGCCATTGGCCTGGATGTGACCTGTCTGGAGGTGACCTCCAGGATGGGTAGACTCTGAGTGGGCTGTGGACAACTGTGGCTACATAGACTGTGCCTTCTTCCTTGCTGTATCCTTAGCACCCAGACAGTGCTTGGCACATCATGGATATTCAATAACCATTAGTTGAATGAGCAGATGGATAAATGAAGAGCACATATGCACAAATACAGCTTAATGGTTCATCAAATGCTGCTCAGTTGTCAAAAACCTTTTGTGACCATTGGAAACCAGCTCAAGTGTCAGTGACAGTGGATATTAGCGGGCAGGGCAAGATAATCTGCTTGTGGTTTGAAACCTTGACCAGAGTAGGTGGGAAACAACCAGCAGGGCCATCAAATCCAAAAGAAAGGGAGGCTCCCTATAAAGCACCATGGAAATCATAAACTGGTGTAAACCAAAGATGTTATTGTGTTATTACTTCTTTTCCTGGGTGTTTCTGGGCACAGGAGATTCAGAACCCCACTGAGGTGCCTGTTATGCAGCTTTGGTGGTTAGACAAGTTGTAACTATTATATTGAATCCCAGTTGGCCTCCTAATTGCTTGTTAGTTTCCAGTGGCTTCAAGTGACACTGCATCTCTGTGAACTGTGGTTCGCTGGCTCACAGTTTCCATGTGTATCGTCCTCACCTGTAAAGAGCCTATGACAACGTGCATAAGAGCTGGACTCTGCCTTTCAACTGCATTGTTCAAATTCAGGCTCTGCCATTTACTAGCTTGACTTGGAATGGGTTCCTCTCATACCTCTGCTTTCTGATCTGCATAATGGGGATAATAATAGTACCTAACTCATAACGTTGTTGTGAAGCACTTAATAAGTGCTTTTTGTGTTAGTTATTATTTTATCTCTTTGTTGTTGTTTTCAGTTGCTAATTCATTTCCGACTCTTTGTGACACCATGGACTGTAGCATGAAAGGTTTCCCTGTCCTTCACCATCTCCTGGAGGTTGCTTAAACTCACATCTGTTGAGTTGGTGATGCCATCCAACCATCTCATCCTCTGTCACCTCTTCTCCTCCTGCCCTCAATCTTTCCCAGCGTCAGGGTCTTTTCCAATGAGTCAGCTCTTAGCCAAAGTATTGGAGCTTCAGCGTCAGCATCAGTCCTTCCAATGAATATTCAGGACTGATCTCCTTTAGGATGGACTGTTTTTATCTCCTTGCTGTCCAGAGGACTTTCAAAAGTCTTCTCCAGCACCACAATTTGAAAGCATCCGTTCTTCGGTGCTCAGCCTTCTTTATAGTCCAGCTCTCACATCCAGCACATGACTACTGGAAAAACTGTAGCTTTGACTATATGGACCTTTGTCAGCAAGTGATGTCTCCGCATTTTAATATGCTGTTGAGCTTTTCTTCCAGGGAGCAAGCATCTTTTAATTTCATGGCTGCAGTGATTTTTTTCACAGTGTTCACGGGAGTTTGGAGCCCAAGAAAGGAAAATCTGCCACCATTTCTACTTTTTCCTCGTCTATTTGCCATGAAGTGCGGGACCAGATGGGACCATGATCTTAGTTTTTTGAATGTTGAGTTTTAAGCCAGCTTTTTCACTTTCCTCTCTCACTCTTATCAACAAGCTCTTTAGTTCCTCTCTGCTTTCTAACATTTGAGTAGTATCATCTCCATATCTGAGGTTGTTGATATTTCTCCCCACGATCTTTTTTTTTCCTCCCCCACAATCTTGATTCCAGCTTGTGATTCATCTAGCCCAGCATTTCACATAATATAAGTTAAATAAGCAGGGTGACAATATACAGCTTTGATGTACTCCTTTCCCCATTTTGAACCAGTCTGTTGTTCCATGTGCAGGTCTAACTGTTGCTTCTTGACCTGCATACAGGTTTCTCAGGAGACAAGTAAAGTGGTCTGGTATTTCCATCTCTTTAAGAATTTTTTGTTGTGATCCACACAGGCAAAGGCTTTAGTTAGTTAATGATGCAGAAGTAGATGTTTTTCTGGAATTCTCTTGCTTTTTCGATTATCCATCAGATGTTGCAATTTGATCTTTGGTTCCTCTGCCTTTTCTAAATCTAGCTTGAACATGTGGAAGTTCTCAGTTAATATTGCTATTAAAACCTAGCTTGAAGGATTTATCTCTTAAATGTGTTTAGGTATTAAACAAGATAATACATGTAAAGCTTATGTAGAGTTCAGTGCCTGATGCAGGCTCCATCAATATCAGTCATTATTACTATTTTTTAACTGCAGCAATATTAAAGTACTTTGTCAGTTATTTGTGCCTCTGGCTTCCTTTCTTTTCCAGCTAAATATCCATTCCTCCCAGAATGCAT
Source organism: Aepyceros melampus (assembly GCA_006408695.1). Classification (NCBI taxonomy): domain Eukaryota; kingdom Metazoa; phylum Chordata; class Mammalia; order Artiodactyla; family Bovidae; genus Aepyceros; species Aepyceros melampus. The sequence goes on from SJXQ01004017.1 coordinate 35,829, forward strand.
GGTAAAGTTTCCATCCCCATCTATCATCTGACCTGTGCAATGTGGTTTGACCAGCACCCTGTCCTCCCTACACTGACGTGCAGCATGGTTGTTGTTGTTCCATGAAGTGTATCCTTTTAACTTTCTTTGTAATCACTCATACAGCAATATCATCTGTAAATGGCATCAAATTAAAACACAAAAAAACTGGAAAATAAGGCTATACCCTATAGTTTCTGCTTGCTCTGCAGAAAACCAGCTTTTATATTTTGGTCAGATAGCCTCTTTTTTTTTTTCCTTTGGTCCAACAAAGACTGCTTCATCAGCCCCAGTTGAAACAAACAACAGAACTTGTGTTAGGAGCCGATAAACAGAGAGTATGTAACAGTGAGTTAAACTATGGTTGAATTATGAGATTATGGGAGTGGAAGAAGGTAGGAATTTAAAAAAGAGGAAGTTGAGACTCAGGTGAAAGGTAATGTTACAGAAATGAGGTTTCAGGATTCAACTGGGACAAGCATCCTCTGTGGCTGCATCCTGGACACTGTCACCCACCTGACATTAGCTTTCCTTGAGTCCGAATCACCAAATCATCCTTTTGATGTCCTTTTCTCCCCCGACTTTTTGATCTCTTTGAGGCTTTGGGCAAATTGGTTTTACTGACTACAGTTACCATCTCGTGTTCCACCTCCGCAGTCCTCATAGTATCACCCCGGTTTACCTGTTAAGCTTATTGTAGCTTTTTCTCAAGTTCTTTCATGGGCCTGCCTTAGATCTTAACATCCTCCTCTATTCATTCCCTCTATATCCTTTCTTGGGTGTTATCAATGACATCTGTGCTTTCAACTACCATCCGTGCTCTTACAACCCCAAAGTCTAAACCCCTACTCCAAACTTCCCTCTGCTCTTGTGGACTGGCCCATACATTTGTAACTTCTAACTGGACACTTTATCTAGATTCCTCCAAATTCAAAATATCCAATGTGAAATTCTTTACCTCTTCCCACATCAAATCTCTGTATCATGCTGCACTTCTTATTTTGGATAATGACACAGCTATCCAGGCCTGAAACCTAGGAGTCATTGCATTTTCCTTCTCCATTCCAGTGAGATTCCCACTGATGGTATTTTTTTTTTTTTACATATTTCTAGATTCTTGTATTTCCCTTTATTGTTGTCTTTGCCATTATCAGACATTTCTCCACCTGGACCATTTCAGCAGCTTCCAGAATATTTCCCTGCTATCATCAGCTCCTCATCTCTTTTCTCCTTTTAGCTCTAGGCCTCCACATGACCTTCAGAGTCATCTTCCTAAACTGCAGGTATCATCTACTTTGACCTGACATTTATAGCTCTTCATCAACTGGGCTCTCCTTACCTCATCGGCTGTTTATGGTCGTCAACTTCTAAAGGTCCCTTAGACATGAAAAGAATTGGTGCATAATTAAGGCCTTAATTATGTGATGCAGATCATAAAAGCAATATGAAATATCTTTCCAAGTTGGTTTTCTAAGGTTCGCAAAAATCCACAAATATGTGTATGATTTAATTATGCATGTGTAATTCCTTGATAAAAAGTTTATAACATGGTTTTGCCAGGGTAAAATTAGTTATTTATATAGTGAAGCAGGAAGAAGGTCACCTCTATCAGGCAACAAGCCTTCATTAGTTTGAGTGCTTACTTTACAAAGCTACTTATTTTATTGCATATTCATCCTACTCTTATCTCAGTAGGAAGGAAAATGATCTCTGTAATAGAAATAAAAATGGGCCATTGCCTATACTTCTTGGAGGGATATAAATCACACAAAGTCAGTGTCAGGTCAAATAGGCAAGGTAAGGAAGAAAAACCACTCATAACTGTATTATGAACTGCATTCTTGTACTACACATACCCCTAACTCGTATCTTGAAGACTGGTCTCCAGTGTGTTGGTATTTGAAAGTTGGACCTTAGGGAGGTAATTATTAATAGGTCATAAGAGTGAAGCTCTCGTGAAAGAGATTAGTGTTCTTGTGAGAAGAGACGGGAGAGAGCAGACCTCTCTCAGCCACAAGAGGATGCAGAAGTTACCTAGAAGCCAGGAAGCAGACCCTCAAAATATATCAGGCCATTTGGTGTCTTGATCTTGGACTTCCCAGCCTCCAGAACTGAGAGAAATGAATGTTTGTTGTTTAAGCCACCGAGTCTGTGATATTTTTCTTATAGCAGTCGAACTGATTAAGACAAACTCTTTAGCCTGACAACCTAAGTCATTGTTTTGCCCAGTTGCAAGATAAAGAAATCTAGCTCAAAGCAGAGAAACTCTTGAACAGATGGGACCCCTCTATAGTCTAATGCAGGTCTAGCTGTTTCATTATGAAGCCTGGACAGGCTGCCCATTAGGATGCTGTCATCTTGTCAAATCCATGTGCAGAACTTCATAGGGAGGCCATAAGAAGCTAGTTTCCTCCCCAGAAAATAGATTTGGCCCTGCAAAATGGAAACCAATTTAGATAAATCATGGTGCCCATTACTTTCCCTGTGAAAATTGTTCTTAGATGAGATATCAGAAGTCCAGGGAAGTAATATCATCTCTTCTTGTTCTTGCTCATTAAATTGTACCTTGAAACAAAGGAAACTGATGCTGATGGTTTTTTAAATCATATTGGAGGGTTTTCCTGAAGTGGCCTGAGCTTTAAATGCTGATCCAGGAAGCTTGAGCTTAGTCCTAACCTTGCTGTTAGTCAGTTGTGTGTACACTTGATAAGCCCATTAATTTCTGGAGTCTCAGGCTCCTTATTCCCTGTAAGGTCTCACCAGTGATAAACACAGTTTATGTGAAAACATTTCAGGAAGTTTGGGACCCTAAAAATACAGGCTATCTGAGATTCCTACCGTGACCCTTTAAAGTGCCCGTGAGCCATTTCATTTATTCCCGAGGGCTGCAATCCCTTCGTAATGCCACTCGCTGCATTTCCCCTTGTGGTGGCACCTGCTTACTTGTTCCAGTGCCAAAGATAGCTTTAAAAGGACTCGTTATATTGATACAGTGTTTTTAAGTTTTGAAAACACTTTTCACACAACATTTCATTTAATCCTTATAATAACCACTTTGAAACAAGCAGAAAAAGTATGATTCTTATTTTAGGGGTAAGGGAACTGAGATCAGAGTCCAAGAATGTTTCCCTTCTTTTGACCTCTCCCTGCTCGCTAACTTCTTTCTTTGCTTCTCCTGAAGTCCACACTTCATCCCTGCGCCTTCCAGGTTAAAACCTGGAAGCCTGGATTGGTCTCCCTCATCTCTCAAACACCGTCCCCTCCCCAAGACTTATGTTCTCTCTTGCTCCTTTAAGTCTCAGATTTTCTGCAATTCTCTATCTGGGAGAAAAGGAAAAATCTCAGTCTTTCTGCAAGCTTATATTTCCTGCCTACCCTAGGCCAAATATTCTGCATATTCTCATCCTTCCTGCCTTCCTTTGTACTCTGTGTCACTATGAACATAATTTAGTGAGCAAGTATTCCTTGAGTTTCTACTTTTTTCAGGACGCTATTTAAATATTTAGTAGTGAAGGTAGCAGGTATATATGCAAGATGCTCATTGTTGGTGGGGCAACTATATTTGCATTTTTAAGTATTTTATCTATTTTATGACTTCACTTTGTTCCTCTACATTTGTATTTTCAGTCTTAGATTATAAATTACATGAGGATGGGTCCTTGCATTTAAAAAAATTTTTATTGAAGTATAGTTGACTTACAATATTGTGTCAATTTCTGCTGAAGAGCAAAGTGACTTACTTATATATATAAACTCTTCATATTCTTTTCCAATATGGTTTATCACAGTACATTGAGTATAGTTCTCTGTGCTATCCAATAGGACTTTGGTATTTATCCATCCTATATAGCTTGTATATATATCCTATATATAATAGTTTGTCTTTGCTAATCCAAAACTCCTAATCCTTTCCTCCCCTACCCCCTCTTTCCCCATGGCAACCAGAAGCTTGTTCTCTACATCTGTGAGTCTGTTTCTATTTTGTATATATGTTCATTTGTGTTGTGTTTTAGGTTCTAGGTATAAGTGATATCATTCCAATAGAGTTCCCTGTGCTATGTGGCAGGTTCTTATTAGTTATCTATTTTATATATAGCAGTGTGTATACATCAATCCCAATCTCCCAGTTTATCCTCTCCTCTCCCATCACCTGGTAATAAAGTTGCTTTCTACATCTGTGACTCTCCTTCTGTTTTGTAAATTCATTGTACACCCCCTTTTAGATACCACATATAAGTGATATCATATGGTATTTGTTTTTCTACGTATGACTTACTTCACTCGGTATGACAGTCTCTAGGTCCATTCATTTTGCTGCAAATGGTGTTATTTCATCCTTTTTCATGACTGAGCAATATTCCATTGTGTATATGTACCACCTCTTCTTTATCCATACCTCTGTTGATGGACATTTCGGTTGCTTTCATGCTCTGGCTATTGTAAATAGTGCTGCAATGAACTTTAGGGTGCATGTATCTTTTGGGATTATGGTTTTCTCGGGGTATATGACCAGGGGTGGGATTGCTGGGTCTTTATGGTGGTTCCATTTTTAGTTTTTTGAGGAATTTCCATACTGAATTCCAGAGTGGCTGCACCAATTATGTTCCTACTAACAGTGTAGGAGAGTACCCTTTTCTTCACACCTTCTCCAACATTTATTATTTGTAGACTTTTTAGTCATGGCCATTCTGACTGACGTGAGATGGTACCTCATTGCAATTTTGATTTGCACATCTCAATAATTAGTGATGATGAGCATCTTTTCATATGTATATTGGCTATCTGCATGTCTTCTTTGGAGAAAAGTCTATTTAGGTCTTCTATCCATTTTTCAATTGGGTTTTTTGTTGTATTGAATTGTCAGAATTGCTTGTATATTTTGGAAATTAAGCCCTTGTCTGTCTCAACATTTGCAAATATTTTCTTCCAGTCTGCAGGTTGTCTTTTCATTGTGTTTATTGTTTCTTTCGCTTTGCAAAAGCTTATCAGTTTGATTAGGTCCCATTTGTTTATTTTTGCTTTTATTTCTATTGCCTTGAAAGACTGATCTAAGAAGACATTGGTACAATTTATCTTAGAGAATGTTTTGCCTATGTTCTCTTCCTGGAGTTTTATGGCATTATGTCTTATACTTAAGTCTTTAAGCCATTTAAAATTTATTTTTGTGTATGGTATGAGGGAGTGTTCTAACTTCACTGATTTGTATGGAGCACCAAAGAATTGATGCTTTTGAACTGTGTGTTGGAGAAGACTCTTGAGAGTCCCTTGGACCGCAAGGAGATCCAACCAGTCCATTCTAAAGGAGATCAGCCCTGGGTGTTCTTTGGAAGGAATGATGCTAAAGCTGAAACTCCAGTACTTTGGCCACCTCATGCGAAGAGTTGACTCATTGGAAAAGACTCTGATGCTGGGAGGGAATGGGGATAGAAGAAGAAGGGGACAACAGAGGATGAGATGGCTGGATGGCATCACCAACTCGATGGACTTGAGTTTGAGTGAACTCTGGGAGTTGGTGATGGACAGGGAGGCCTGGTGTGCTGCAGTTTATGGGGTCGCAAAGAGTCTGACATGACTGAGTGACTGAACTGAACTGAACTGATTCAACTTTCTCCACACCACTTGCTGAAGAGATTTTCTTTTCCCCATTGTATATTCTTGCCTGCTTTGTTGAAGATTAATTGACCATAGGTGTATGGGTTTATTTCTAGGCTCTCTATTCTGTTCCATTGATCCATTTTGAATTTATCTCTAGTTGATGTATATAGAGAGATACTTCAACTGAGAGTTTTTGTTTACTTCAATGATTTCTACTAATATCAAGTTGGTAGAAACATGAAAACAAAGTAAAACAGTTTGTCTCAAAAGAAATAGTTAAAGAAATGGTGGCAAAAACAAGATCAATTTAATTATTTGGTGGCGCCCCCTCCAGTACTCTTCCCTGGCAAGTCCCGTGGATGGAGGAGGCTGGTGGGCTGCAGTCCATGGGGTCGCTAGGAGTCAGAAACGACTGAGCAACTCCACTTTCACTTTTCACTTTCATGCATTGGAGGAGGAAATGGCAACCCACTGCAGTGTTCTTGCCTGGAGAATCCCAGGGATGGGGGAGCCTGGTGGGCTGCCGTCTATGGAGTCGCACAGAGTCGGACATGACTGAAGCGACTTAGCAGCAGCAGCACATTCTTTAATCATTATTTATAAGACTACAGAGGTTCTCCCATACCCAGCTGCTGGGCTGATGGAGATGTTCTATGAAGAACCAGCATCTTTACAAATGCTCATTGGTGCATCTGCTGCATGAGCCCAGTAGTGAAGTGTAAGTTCAAGACCTTAATTCATTAGTTGGGAACTTATTGATTCTGAAAGCTACAGACCCTGTGCCTTGTCATCATTTTTGCAAAGCATTCCTCAGGGTAGTGTTCACTGTAAAATATTGAGCTAATTAAGAGTTTTGGGGCCCCTGATTAACTTTCACAGCAAAAGCTATGTTAAGTAAATTAGGTCCCAAATAAATCTAAAATGATTGTGGAAAGTCATCAGCTAAATTAAGATGCCGACAGCTCACATAACAAGATGTGAAGCAATGGTAATTAAGAAAAATAATCACCTTTGCTGCTGAGAGGACAGGTTTGACCCCCAGTGAGGTAACTCCCAAGGCATCTGTTTTCTAAAAGACAACTCTTGCTGCTTTGTTCTGCTGTGAAGGGCAAGAGACACTTTTCTGTATTTCAACATTCACTACATACCCTAATGGAGAGAACTGGGTTTAGGGAATAATCTCATGTGAGGCAGAAGGACAGAGTCACCGAATTACCCAAGATCTCTTTTAACCTGAGATGTGGCAGACCCACAACTCCCTTCTTCCTGTTCTCTGTTGAAGAGGCAAGAAAATGAAAACTTCACCTTTTAGACTCCTTTACAGGTAGGAATGATCATGTGATCCAGTTGATATGGGTTCTGTGGAAGCTTTTCAGAAGGGACAGGTGTGACTAACTTGCCTGTTCTGTCTTTTGCGCCCTTTCTCCTGCTTGGAAGGGGAGCAGGACGCACACCTGGTGCAGCCGTGTTTGCAGAATGGCAGAACAGGAGGCCAACAGGAGCCCGAGCTGCTCAGGCCTGGGTGCTCTCCCGCTTGAGAGAACTCCTACTGGTTTAAGCCATTTTCTGCGAGGCCTTTGTTGTTTTCAGTTAAAATACAAGCCTAATTTGGGGATCTTTCAGCTCAGAGGATAATTCCACATCAGTTCTGTTGGGTTCAGTAGAAGTAAAAACAACAACAATATCGTTTCTTCAATTTACATGAGGAATTTTCAGACAGTGGCGTGAATTCTGGAGAACTCCGGGCTAGACACATGAATGCAGGCCCAGTGAAAGCACTGTTCTCATTGAGTCCTTCGACCTCTCAATCTGATGATAATTCTCTTCTTCTGAGATAATGTTCCATCAATTCCAGTGAACTGATTTGAGAAGTGGGATTATTTCCTCTTTACTGACTTCTTGTAGTGATGCTTCTATGTTTGCTCTCTTGGGATCAGGTATTTAAGCCCTTCCTGCTCTAAGGAATACTTCTAAAGGTATAAAGATAAGATGGGGTTTCCTGGTTGTACCACTTTCACTTGCCACCCTTGGATTCTTTCATGTTATCTCAGAAAACAGAGCAATGAGGAAAAACACAATTCAGAGCACAAAGAGAGGACACGGAGGGAGAATGAGAGGGTGGCGCGCGTTCGCTTCTGTGTGCTGTGGCCTTCTAGGCCACAATCCCTTTGTCACGCCCCTCCACAGACACACGGGACACTCCTTGAGCAGCCAAGTGGCAGGACACATGGCCAACTGGTAAAGTGAATCGTGATGCCTCTGCGTGCTCCTGCTGTGCACTAGGTGTCTGCACAGAAGAACAGGGTTAAGAGTCAATTTCTCTCCCTGCCAACGGCCTAGTCATATACATTTTAGGACATTTTAAAATACTTAATTATGAAACATACTGGTGATTTGATTATATTCCTTCTTGAGATATTATTTATTTAATTTCCTCAACAAATATTTATTGAACATAAATTTGTTACCTATCACTCCATTGGAGAAGGCAATGGCAACCCACTCCAGTGCTCTTGCCTGGAAAATCCCATGGACAAAGGAGCCTGGTGGGCTGCAGTCCATTTGGTCGCTGGGAGTCGGGCACGGCACTGAGCAACTTCACTTTCACTTTTCACTTTCATGCACTGGAGAAGGAAATGGCAACCCACTCCAGTGTTCTTGCCTGGAGAATCCCAGGGATGGGGGAGCCTACTAGGCTGCCGTCTATGGGTCACACAGAGTCAGACACGACTGAAGTGACTTAGCAGCAGCAGCATCACTCCATTGCACAATACCCTCAAACTTAAAACTTGAGAAAAAAATAAGTACTTATTATCTCACACAGTGTTTGAGTGTCAAGACATCAGTGGGATGACTGCAGTCATCCAAGGCTTGACAGAGGCTGAAGGGTCCACTTCCAAGATTGCGCACTCCACATGACTGCTGGCAGGAGGCTTCGGCTCATCACAGACTGTTCACAGGAGACCTCACTACGCAGTTCCGTTCCTCCCCAGAACGATCCTCAGTGACTCTTAGCTTCACTCTCTGAGTCATCTTTCCTTTCCATCAAAGGTAGCTCAACAAAGGCAGCTGTATTGTTTTCTCAGCTTGTTTCTTCCTGTAGGCGTTTGAGTCATGAGGCTGCTTTTGCTTTTTTGTAGTATCTCTGTCCCTTTTAACACTAGCTGGCTATATTTTTGAAAATATAGTCTGTGGGTCTGATTAAACTTTGTAGGTTTGCAGTTCTTTTGGGGTTCACTCCATTAGCAACATCCACAAATTGCTTTTAAGATAAGCCCTTCTCGAGTTTCTCTTAGACTGCAAAGGGCCAACATCTTTAAACTTCTTAGCTGCCTTGTTGATTTAAGAGTTCTCTAAGCACAACCTGGGATCTTTCTGAGACCCTAAAGGATTTAATAGTCAATTCCTTGGCTTCATCTTTAAACCATATTTTTCTGAGAGTACCCTCAAAAACATCTGCTAGAAAGGCAAACTGGGGAATTTTAAATATAACACTTCCTGGGTTCTCTGTGTTTATCTTCCTGCAGCTTCTCTCTCTCTCCTCTTAAATCTTACCATAAGCAACAAGAAGAAACCAAGTGGCTTCTTCAACACTGACTGGAAATCTCCTTTGATCAGTCTGTTCATCAGGTATATTTTCTAGTAAATACTATGTTGCTGAACGTTTTGTTACTTCATAAGAAGGATCAACTTGCTTAATTTCCAATAGCTTTTTCCTGCCTTTCTTTTAAGCTTACCTGCAGCCTCCTCAAAGCTATCAAGCTTCTACTGTCAGCACCTGTAAGATTTTCTAATAGTTTCTTCTAAATCTGCTCAATTTCTGCCTGCTTCCCATTTTCAAAGCCATTCCCATGTTTCAGACTTTTATTATAGCAGCACTGTTATACTTACGGGTACTAAAATCTGAATTAACTATCTATTGTTGTATAACAATTACTCAAAAACTTAACATCTTAAAACAAAAAACACGGATTATTGCACACAGTTTCTGTGGGTAGGGATTTGGTAACACCTGAGAGGTTATGACTCAGGTTCTCTCATAATATTGCAGTCAGGAGGTCAGCTAGGGCTGCAGTCATCGAGGCCTTGACTGGAGCTGGAGGATCCATTTCTAAGACAGCTCACTTGGCTGTTGACAGGAGGCTTCAGTCATAGGACTGCTTGAGTATTCTTATGACACGGCAGCAGGCTCCTCCTAGAGTGAATGATCTGGCAAGAGAAAGCAAGGCAAAGCCATACTGCCTTTCATGACCAAGTCTCAAAAGCAACAAACCAGAATTTCTTCAGTATCCTTTTGGTGGTGTAGGTCAGCTCTCTTCAATATGGGAAGAGGCTACACGTTGGCATGGCTACCAAAAGGTGAGGATCTTTGGGGCCGTCGGAGAAGCTGACCACCACAAACACTTATCAGAACCAAGGTTCTATGAAGGACTCAACTGGATACAGCAGAAAAAGGTCTCTTTCCTCAAGGAATTTTTATTCTAACTCAGTTGATTAGACATATACACAAAATAATGTGAAAAAATATCATTGACTTTTGTAATCAAATTGCTAGGTCTGTAAGAAAAAATTAGTTACTTAATGCATTGCTGTATTTATTTCTTCTACTAGCTTTTAAGTTCCTGGCAGAGCCTCACTCATCTTGATTCCCCACAGGGCTCTGCTCAGGGCCTTGCCAAATAGATATTTAGTAAATATCTCTTGAGTGAACAAAACCCTGTAGCAAGGTCAAGGAAAACTAAAAACTAAGAATAGCCATTGGGTCCTAATGATTAAATCTCTATTGTTTTAATTATTTAGAAAAGTGATCTCAGGAGGCTACTGGAATAAAATTGAGATTACAAGGGGTTAAGGAGGTGATGTGGAGAAGGCAATGGCACCCCACTCCAGTACTCTCGCCTGGAAAATCCCATGGACGGAGGAGCCTGATGGGCTGCAGTCCATGGGGTCGCTAAGAGTCAGACACGACTGAGCGACTTCACTTTCACTTTTCACTTTCATGCATTGGAGAAGGAAATGGCACCCCACTCCAGTGTTCTTGCCTGGAGAATCCCAGGGATGGGGGAGCCTGGTGGGCTGGCGTCTATGGGGTCACACAGAGTTGGACACGACTGAAGCGACTTAGCAGCAGTAGCAGCAAGAAGGTGATGAGAGTAGATCGAATTTATCAATAAAAGAAGGGTAGAGATGGGGTTGAGTTTAAGAAGATTTGGCCAAAATGTTACATTCTATGTTTAAAGGAAATTTGGGCAATTTTCTAGGCAAGAGAGGAGTCAGAAAGTAGCAAAGGGGAAATGGATAAAGATAGGAACTTTGATAATTTAGAACATTGTCCTAGGGAGGATTCATAGCACAAACAGAGGACTAGACTTGGAAAAGAAAAGGGATATTTCTTCCTTTGAGAAAGGATGGAAGATAAATAGGCATTATAAACTGACAGAAAGGGAAATTTTGTTAGGTCATGTGGAATGGCCTTGAGTGTCTTTCAGTGAAGTTGAGATGAGATCATTCTATAAACTGAGGGGATGGAGAAGGGATAGAAGCATAAGAACACTGGAAAGGGGAAGAGCTGTTGGAAGGGGTTTGGGAGGGAGTGTTGACCCCAACACTCCTGGATGGTAGTGAGTAGCCAGCTGAGGTTGGGTCATTTGGGTCTCTAGGAGAACCAATGTGCACAGTGGCATGATGCCCTCTGGCTTCACTCAGCAGGCTGTGAGCAGAAGGACAGAACATGGATAGGAAATAACAGTGGTTGACACAAATGGCTGTGATGGGGATCTTGGGAGAACAGGTCCACCTGATTTCCACCCTGACTGTTCCTTTTACATGGTGTGTTGTTTTCTTTCCTTTGAAAATCACTATAAACCTTTAGGCTGAGAAGAAATGACATAATCAGTCACTTAAATGTGTGGTGTACAATGGGAAAAAAATCAGAAAAGGGTTTAAATCTTTTTAACAATTCTTAACATGAACAAGTTAAGATTCAGTCACTGATTAGCGCTGCTTCAGATCAAGTAAATAATGTCACTATTGTCTTTATAATTCAGCTCATAGGAAATAAACACTAAGTTTTTTTTATAATCTTCCATAGCTCCTATAATGAAATACTTAAAGCCAGCAGCACTTTTGGGAAAATGTTCTCAAAGGTACAGGAAATAGTAGTGGGCCAGGACTTAGACGGAGAAGGCAATGGCACCCCACTCCAGTACTCTTGCCTGGAAAATCCCATGGACGGAGGAGCCTGGTAGGCTGCAGTCCATGGGGTCGTGAAGAGTCGGACATGACTGAGCGACTTCACTTTCACTTTTCACTTTCACTCATTGGAGAAGGAAATGGCACCCCACTCCAGTGTTCTTGCCTGGAGAATCCCAGGGACGGGGGAGCCTGGTGGGCTGCCATCTCTGGGGTTGCACAGAGTCGGACACGACTGAAGCGACTTAGCAGCAGCAGCAGCAGCAGGACTTAGAAGACCTGGGTTCCAGTCCAGCTTTGCCACAATCTGTCTGACTTTGGGCAAGTCACGTAATCACTGCTGGGCCCTAATCACTGTTTTAAAATAGGAAACTGGATCGGATGCTCTCTATTGCTTCTAGCTCTAAGGTTTCATTTCATCTATGACTTCCAGCCTATCACATCCGCTCTGTTTTCCTGTGAGTGCCATGAAAGTTGGACACTAGGGGTCACATTTAGATAACCACTCAAACACATCTGTCTGGGTCTGGTAAACATGCCCAGTTTCCCTCAATAGGTGGCTCTCCACAGCTAGGTGATGATTGGTCTCATTTATCACTTAAAGTGTCTCAGTTGGGATTGTGCTGTTTCCCTTTCTGGTGGGCTGAGGATTCTGGGGGAAAGTGAGGAACTTTCTCTGATTCAGGCCTTTCCCTTTGGGTTCATGCTACTTTCTCTCTTTTACACAAGACCCCAAACCAGGGCTATCGTTCATTCATGGGGCAGATAAATTCTTCCTGAAGCTTTCATATTTTTCCTTATCTTTACTCTTTCTTGGCTTGGTGAGTGGTACCCCCAAGTAGGTCTCTTTTAAAAAATCAGAGTTGCCTTCATGGAAAGTTGTTTTTGAGAGCTCCATTGCATGGTCATTGAATGATCCAAATTTCTTTCCCAACATGTTTTTATGACCTATTTTGCTTTCAGAAGTCACCTAGGAGGATGAGCTCCTTCCCCAGTTTCTATGCCAGAAGGTCTCTGTAATCTTTCTTTATCACGTTCCAATTTCAACCTTCCCCAAGACACATTTGTCCTATCCTTAATGTTCAGTTCCCAGGGAAGATAGGGAATTAAAAGTATTAGTCAACACGAGGAAGGAAAAAGGTTATAAACCATTCCCATACTTAATAGCAATGCTTCTTCCTTGCATCTGCGTTGCTTCCTTGCATCACAGTTTCCAGGGTGCTTTTAGATATTTTATTTCCATAGAGTATCCCTTGTTTCCTTATCCTCCCATCTCCTTTGCTTAGAAATGAAACCTAAGAGAGACTCAGAAAGGAAGGTAAAGCAGTGAAAGCAGCCAGCCTGGAAAAGTGGGTGAAACTCCTGTCCTGGAGACAGGGATTCAGTCCTCACTCCGTGTGCCTTTGGGCAGGTCACACTCACCCTCTGAGCCTGGATTCCCTCCACTGAAAATTGTGGATACGAACACCCATTCTACCCATGGGCTAAGGGCTGTGCCGTTCCTTGCCTTCCTGCAACCAGTTTGCCATGCTCAGCTTTCTAACGAACGTTTAAAGGAAAGGCCAGTCAGAGGTCCAGTATTTTCTCCTGGGCAGTGACTGTCCTGGCTGCCCCTCCTCCCAATCTTGTACTCTGAGCTATCCAACAACCTGGAAGAAACAGGAGGTTTCTTAAAGAGAGCAGGAGGACAGGGTTCCATGCCTCCTCTCCTCAAAAGCACAAAAAACAGTCCTCTCCTCTTTCCCCACGTTCCTGTTCTCCCAGGAGCCCCCGGTGCCTCTACCTTAACATCATCTCACTGCTCCAAACCCTCAGAACAGAGGACTTCCGGTGTGAAGCTTGGGTACCACAGTGGACCAAGGCTTGAATGCCCTCTGCTTTTTCCACTAATGCTTTGCTCCTACTGCAGTTTTGTGGTAACTCTCCCAAGGTGGGAAGTTGTTTAATTTCCCCCACCTTTTCCCCTAGACTTTGAATAGTCTCGTTGATAGCAAAACATACTGGAAAGGGTTGGCGTTAGAGTCAGAAAGATCCACATTCCCCAGGTGACTAGTTTGGCAGGTTATTTAACCTCCCTGAACCCTGGTTTTCTGCCTGTGCAGGATATGGCACAGTGTGGGAGCTCGAGAGGCTGCATGGGGCTTTTCCAGTTCTCCCAGGATTGTGGAGAAAGCAAAAGAGAGCACAGTCAGCATAAACACTCTGCATTTGAAGTTCCATGAACAGCTAGTATGCTTGGGAAGAAAAGAGAAGGCACTTCCACTCCATCTATGGGCCTCAGAGGATGTGGAAGTGGACCCTGGTACCCATAAGGAGCTCAGAGGGCAGTGGAGAGGTGGGTGGTGTGGGGCTGCCCAGTGGCCTTAGAGTTACAGGATGGGATGCCAACTCAGCAGAAAAATACAGTGTGTGGGCCCCAAGGAAGATACAGATGCCTCTTTGGGGAGAGGAGTTCAAACAGTGGAGGGGCTGGAGTGCAGCTGAACCCCACCCTAGGAAAACTTGGAGTGCCATCCATGCGTAGAATGCCCATTAGTAGAGGCCACCAGCAGTAAGCAAGAGTTTGGCTCAGAGTTGGATGTGTGGAGAAGGACAAGTTTCAAAGTTAGAAAAAAGGAAAAACAGTGTGAAGAGCAGATTTTACTTACTCCATCCTCTAGCTAAGGGAAGGGGAAGAGTCGAAACTGGAATCAAGTTTTAAAATGAGATTGAGACTTAAATATCAAACTGAGATGGTTCCAAACACCTTCTTAGGTGGTTAAGCGTATTCACAGAAAGAAGCTGGCAAAGGAGTGTTTATGGACTAGTTACTATAAACAGAAAAGGAGGGTAACAAGAGAGCCTATTTAGGAGTAATTAGGAAAACTAAAAAAAATTAATGTTTATGCCTCAGTGAGCTTTCTCCTCAGTAGTCCAGTTATATCAATAATTGGTAGTTTATTGTTTTGGTGGCACTTACAGCCTTTCTAGCTGCTGTTGCTTTCTCCATCAGAGAGATTCTCTTTTTGTTGTTGTTACTTCCTAAAATTTTTCTAAATTTATTTTTAAACTGGTGGAAAATGGCTTTACAATTTCATGTTGGTTTCCACTGTACAACGTGAATCAGTCATAATTGTATAATATATTCCTTCCCTCCTTCTCTACTCCCTGCTCTCCTTCTAGGTCATCACAGAGTGCCAGCCTGGGGATATTCACTTTCAAAAAATATTTTTTCATTATTTGCCTTTCTACTTGGTTCCCTTTCAAATCTCTGTGTGCTTTTCTTCAAAATGCCCCATTTTGCTTCATGAAGTCTATTTCTTTTCTCCTCTTGATGAATATTTTAGACGTATTTGTTTTAAGATCACTTTCAGAGTAATCTAATATTTGTGGTTCTCTGGGTCTAATTTCTCCTATTTTTGCACCGTTGATTATCTCTGAGCAAGCTGCATTTCCTTATTTGCTGCAGCTCATGTACGATGAAAATCATCTTCAGTGCTCTATGCCTGTGTGCGTGCACACCCGGGTCATAGAGACAGGCTTTCAGCTCCAGTCTGGTATCACCTCCAGCAGGGTCCTCGGCCCTTTGCCAGTTTCCCAACTGAGTGCGTCTCCCCCTGTGTCTATGTCCCTGTGTCTGCGTCTCTGTGTGTGTACCCAGAGCAAGGGTCTGGTTGAACAGCTGGACGCGCAACGTCTGGGGCTGACTCTTCTGCCCGTAACAGGGATTAGAATTTGCTTCCAAGCCAAATCCTTGAACTGCAGACAAAGATTTTCTCAACTTCCAGCTTTATCCAGGGAGTCAATTCTATTTCCCTACTTGTGCAGGGCCTGTGGCCTCTGTGATGATTTTCTTTGTCCACTTGACTAGGCTCTGGTGCCCAGGCATTTCATCCAGTGCCAGTCTAGATGGTGCAAAGCATCGAGCCATTCAGTAGCCCTCAGTGCCTAACACTTTGGCAGGCATGGATCTAGGCCCTTCAGATAAAGCAGTAAAGGAACCAACGAAAGGGATTGTCTTTCTAGAGCTTATGATCTAGTGGGGGTGTGGGGTAGGGGATGGGGAAAAATATAAAATAAGATTTATATACAAAGTACATATTACATCACAGGGCTAAAAGAGTTTCAGAAGAACTGCAACAGGGAAGAAGAATGGAGAGACATGATACTGAACAGGGAGTAGAGGAGGGGCTCATCGAGATGACAGAAAAATCAGAACAAAGGGAGGAACTGGGCAAAGAGAGAAGGCTGGGGAAGGGTAGGACTGAAGTCAGATTGCTGCGGGGCAGGACGCAGACTGGGCTTCCTGGCGGCACTGCTGGTAAAGAACACACCTGCCAATGAAGGAGACCTGAGATGTGGGTTTGATCCTTGAGGTCAAGAAGATCCCCTGGAGGAGGGTGTGGCAACCCACTCCAGTATTATTGCCTGAAGAATCCCATGGACAGAGGAGCCTGCCAGGCTACAGTCCATAGCGTTACACAGAATCGACATGACTAAAACCACTTAACCCACACATAAAATTTTTTTACATTTAAAGTCACTCAGTCGTGTCCGACTCTTTGCAGCCCCATGTACTATACAGTCCATGAAATTCTCCAGGCCAGAATACTGGAGTGGGTAGCCTTTCCCTTCTCCAGGGGATCTTCCCAATCCAGGGATCGAACCCAGGTCTCCCGCATGGCAGGCAGATTCTTTACCAGGTGAGCCATAAGGAAGCCCGAGAATATTGGGGTGGGTAGCCTATTCCTCTTCCAGGGCATCTTCCTGACCCAGGATTTGAACAAGGGTCTCCTGCATTGCAGGGGGATTCTTTACCAACTGAACTACCAGGGAAGCCAAAAATCCAACACTTGTAGTTTATTTCCTCTGCCACTTAATTAAGAGAGGTAAAAAATGTCTGACAATTGCAGCCTATTTCCTACATTTGGAGACCCCTAGCCTTCCTGCCTGTTACCCTCTCATTCCCTCCTTTTCTTTTAGAAGAATTATGTTGCCTAGGGAAAGAGGCGTTGTTTTCATTTTGTAACTGCTTTCTGAGCTGATAAGGGGCATCGTCCCTAAACTGGTGAGGTAACATATTCTCCCAACCCTCATATTGAGGGTCTCTGATCCAGGGGCCCCAAGTAGTAGCTGGAGAAAGCTGCCACAGTGGCAGGAGTTTGAGCAACCATTTGTAACTTAAAAGCCTTCATGTGGCTAGAAACAAATCCAGTCCCACAGTTACAGATGCAGGGAGCAAACAGCAAAAACGGAACAACCAGCGAAGTTAAAAGTCACAGTATGTCCACAGTTAAGGTACAAAGTGTGGCACCAGTCCATTTTTAGGATTGTTAGATGTCATCAGACTAAGAAGAGGCATCATATTATGATTGTTGTTGTCAAAGGTATTCGCAAACTTGGAGAAAGTCCTTTCCTTGAAGTGGAGATGCCCACCATGGGAAGCCTTCCACAATGAAGAGAGGAGCACTCCGCAGTCCCAGCAGTTAGACTGATTGTGGAATGCAGCATAGGAGTGAGCCCAGGACAGGAAGGCATTTTCTTGAGGACCAAACAGCAGACTCAGGAATTTTGGAGTCAGCAGAAGCAGGCTCACATAGATTATCAGGCCCATCAGATCAAGGTCAAGGGAAGTTGTGATGCTCACTGTCCTTGCAGGAGTCCACATGGTATGAGGAAGCACTGTGGGGAGAGACCATTAGTGGCCACCATGTCATGGATTCTCTGGATGATCTACTGTCTTGAAGATCCCGGACTAGCTCCCAAAATGTCAGATTCGGAATCTCTGAAGAAGATTTAGCTTCAGGATCAGGGACCAGGCTTGATCACTCAGAGCTTTTGTGCGGCAGAAGTTTTATTACAGTGAAAAAGGGCAGAGAAAGCTTCTGACATAGACATCAGAAGGAGAGTAGAGAGTCCACACAGAATTCAGGTTAGGAAGGCCCTGAGGGCCATGAAGGGTTTGGCTTTTACTTTGCATGAGATGCAGAATTTTGAGCAAAGGAATTCTCTGTTCTGACTCCTATTTTAACAAAATTACTTTGACTGTTGTGTTGAGAACAGAGTGTAGGGAGACAAGGAAAGAAGAAGGGAATCCCTTTAAAAGGTAATTCCAGTAATCTGGGAAGGTTATCTAGTAGCTTGGATCACAGTGGAAGCAGCCAGAGCCTCTTTCTACCCTGGTGTGGTTGAGGGTCAATTCTTTTTAAAGGGCTTATGGAATGGATAGGACAGAGACCAAAACACTGACCAAAAATGATTAAGTCCTCTTTCAATAATCCTGCAGATGATTGCCACACCATCTATGAGCAGATAATCACCAAATTTGGTCACCAAATCCTCCATCGTCACCCTCTTTCCCATCTCCTTTGGGTGTTGAATGGCACTTGTTCTAAATGGGGAAACTAAATTTTAACAAAATTTGTTCAGTGAATCATTTAATTAGAAAGGAGCCTTTGCATATTTCACAGGCTTTTATCTCTATTCTGAAATTAGTTGATAACTCCTTCCAGGAGACCTGTAGTCATCCTGTTGATGTTAAACAGGTCGAAATTGCCCTGATGGGATTCCAGAGTGAGATTATGCTACAAGATATTAACCTCTTGAAGACCCCACCATTTATCTAGTTGATGCATACAGCCTTAAGGTAATTTTAAAACTTTTTTCCCTCTTATCTTAAGAAGATAAATGAAATGAATTGAAACATTGGACAACTTATTAAGATGGTTTGAAGATTATGTAGGAAATGGCACCCCACTCAATACTCTTGCCTGGAGAATCCCATGGACAGTGGAGCCTGGTGGGCTACAGTCCATGGCATCATGAAGAGTCGGACTGACTGAGCGACTTCACTTTCAAGAGTTGGACACGACTGAGCGACTTCATTTTCATTTTTCACTTTCATGCATTGGAGAAGGAAATGGCAACCCACTCCAGTTCTTGCCTGGAGAATCCCAGGGATGGAGGAGCCTGGTGGGCTGCCATCTATGGGGTGGCACAGAGTCAGACACGACTAAAGTGCCTTACCAGCAGCAGCAGCAATCTCACTTTGGAGGACTCATTCCCTCTGCTCACTGGGCCGCCTCCTTCTGCGCACAGTAGGTCCTCCAGGGACAGAGGGAGGGTGAAGTTCTCCCTGGTAACATACTTCTTTCTAGTCTTCAATGGCAACTGTGCTGCTTCTGCTCCAGGCCCCAAAAGAATGGAAGCAACCAGGCCTGGCCCCAAATCCAGGTGTCCTGGAGAGCCTGTATCTGACTCTCAAAATCACCCTCAACATGCCTCAGAGTTTGGAGATTTAGAGAAGGAAAACATGGCCAGAGTAGGGGGTTGGAAACCAGGTTAGATCTAGCTTTATTGTCCTTGGGCCAGGCCAGAGCTGGGCAGCACACAGGGAGAGAGTGCCCGTCGTTTTTCCCATGGTGCCCACAGTCCTTTTCAGAATGAAAGACCTGAAGGTTGCCTCCATACCACTGCTTCTCAAGCTTGTGAATATGAACCTTTGGTGTCTAAAAGGCCATGCCAATTTTTCTTTGGCTTTATCCTATTTATTAATATAAACTCAGTTGAAAGAGTACACACTCCCACGGGAATCCACGACGTCATGCTCACTTTGAATGAAATAGAATGTAGGTTGTAAAGATACAGTGTTAATATAACTTTCCTGACCTGAATTTCAAACAAATAAAACTATTGCTCAGCCTGGGAGGGAAAAAAAAAGGCCCAGAAGATGAGTAAGGAAATTCACAATGCCCTGGGGCTGACGTGGGGCATAAGGTTACTGCCTGTCTTGGGCATCTGTCCATGGCAGGGAAGGCGCTCAGGCCCATCTCTGACCTAGATGGAGGGCTGGTGGAGATAGCAGTTTCATCCTCAGTGACAGCTTGTGCCAAGTGTGTGTAAAATGACTGTCAGCTGAGCTGAAAGGACTCTGCTATGGTGATGTGTCCTACACAAAGAAATGGTGAACCTAAGCTATGACTATGAAAGGCATATTGGAGACTGCTGGGGCAGTGTTTACAACTGGTGGGTTCCTTCTGGTTTGCATGAGAAAGAGAAAATGAGAGGGAGAACTCCTAGCTGCATTCAAGCCCTCTGGCCTCAACCTCCATTTCCCCTTTTGGGGTGAATATCTTTTGATGTGTGGATCACAACAAACTGTGGAAAATTCTTAAAGAGATGGGAACACCAGACTACCTGATCTGCCTCCTGAGAAATCTGTATGCAGGTCAAGAAGCAACAGTTAGAACTGGACATGGAACAACAGACTAGTTCTAAATCGAGAAAGGAGTAGATCAAGGCTATATATTGTCACCGTGCTTATTTAACATATGCAGAGTACATCATGAGAAATGCTGGACTGGATGAAGCACAAGCTGGAATCAAGATTGCAGGGAGAAATATCAATAACTTCAGATATGCAGATGACATAGATATGCAGATGGCAGAAAGCAAAGAAGAACTAAATAGCCTCTTGATGAAAGTGAAAGAGGAGAGTGAAAAAGTTGGCTTAAAGCTCAACATTCAGAAAACTGAGATCATGGCATCTGCTCCCATCACTTCATGGCAAATAGATGGGGAAACAGTGACAGACTTTATTTTTGGGGGCTCCAAAATCACTGCAGATGGTGATTTCACCCATGAAATTAAAAGACGCTTACTCCTTGGAAGGAAAGCTATGACCAACCTAGACAGCATATTAAAAAGCAGAGACATTACTTTGCTAACAAAGGTCTGTCTAGTCAAAGCTATGGTTCTTCTAGTAGTCATGTATGGATGTGAGAGTTGGACTATAAAGAAAGCTAACACCAAGAATTGATGCTTTTGAACTGTGGTGTTGGAGAAGACTCTTGAGAACCCTAGGACAGTGAGGAGATCCAACCAGTCCATCCTAAAGGAAATCAGTCCTGAATATTCTTTGGAAGGACTGATGCTAAAGCTGAAACTCCCCTACTTTGGTCACCTGATTTGAAGAACTGACTCATTTGAAAAGACCCTGATATTGGGAAAGATTGAAGGCAAAAGAAGGGGACAACAGAGGATGAGATGGTTGGATGGCATCACCGACTCGATGGACATGAGTTTGAGTAAACTCTGAGAGGGACAGGGAAGGACAGGCTAGACAGGGAGGCCTGGCGTGCTGCAGTCTATGGGGTCGCAAAGAGTCAGACACGACTGAGCGACTGAACTGAACTCAACTGAAGTGAGTCAGGCTGAGCCTAACAGGGAAGAGAGAAGCTTATCTTTCTCCAAAGCAGGCTGCAGTGTATTAGGAGGCCTAAGTTTGGTGACCACAGTAAGTCCTCAGGATGCTCTGGAACTGATACTAGGGCTACAAATCAAATTATTCATGCATCTGTCACCCTCATGGAGAGATTTCTTTTCCCTGAAGATACAGGGAAAAGATACCTCAGTAAAAAGCAGCAGGGTGGCTGTTTGTTCCTGGTGCTTGAAAAACCTCTGGCACTGTGTTAGAGCTGGAATTCTGGTTCTAGGGCTAGAGAAGTACATGTGGACAAATTCAGAGCAAGCAGGCCTAGCGTATGCAGGGAGCAGACTGGCAGTGTCCGAAAGATGGAGGGGACAGGAGGAAAAAGTGTGAGCCGTCTGCCTCGGAGCAGGCACTGGGACAGCAGGCTGGCTTGCAAGTTCCCAAGAGTCCAGCTAAGTGGACAGGCAGTCTGGTTAAAAACTAGGGCCCAAACAAACAGCAAGCTCTTATTCCTCACACAGTAAAGTGAGGTGTTGAGCAGAAGCCTTACCAGTCTCATGTCTCTTTACCTACCCCTCAGGAAAGAGAGGCCAGTACCATGTCTGGAAAGTGTGAACGCCCTCACATAACAGTCTGTGCTGAAAGTTCCCCCCGGCTCCACCGCATCCAACATACACAGGCACGTGCACAGGTACCTCTGGGATAGAAGGAAAGAGCTTTCATGTTTTCAGGCCCCTTGAGGAAATTTAAACTGGGTAGGCTCTCTGGAGGGGTTAGGGTTGATGGAGGATAGATCTTGAGTCAGTAAGCAAAATATTTGCTCGGGTTTTCCTATAAGATGTTATGGAAAAACCCAAAGGAACATTTTGGCCAACCCCCAAAAGTGGCTGGACCCAAAGGGGATTGCTGAGGGAACTCCCTGAGCCTGAGAAGATGGAGAATAAGCAGACGGGGACTGCAGCATGAAACAGTGGAGTGCATTCGCACTTGATTACTAGCCACCCATCCCTCCTCCCCATACAGACTTGGCCACATCATCAACAGCCTTTCTCTGACTTCTTACCCAGCTTTCGGTCTCCTTATTGCAGAACTTAATGAAATGGCCATGATCTCAGGAACACAGGAGCTTTAAAAAATCTTTTTTAACCATTGTTTTGTCCTGATTGCAAATTCTGCTTCTGCTTCCCAGTGTCAAGACCTAAGAACCCTTTTAAAAGGTAGCCATCCTTTGGAATGAGACATCTCTTTAAAAGATTAAACTGAAGATAGAGTCCAGGGTCAACAGAAAAGACAGCCAAAGAGAAGCTTAATCCCCATTGTTTATCATTTTCCAAAGTCTGCTTCCCATTTTTGCCTTTGCATTATATATGTGTGTTTACATATACAGAAATAGTCTATGCTAAATTATGGATTAAGTTTGTTGTCAACAATAATGCAAATGTTTGAGAGTCTTCAGACTCTCCAACAACTAACTTCTACTTTCTTTGTGCTATCTATACATAAAAAAGTAAATTTAACTTGATACTGTTTTGAGTCCTCCTCATAAGAACTGTCATCTCAGTTGACTGGCTTAAGTGTAAAAGTAAACGCGAGTTGATTTTCAAAACAAGATTTTGAGCTCCCTTGGTTCACATGTTTTGTGTGCTTTGCTATAAACTTGTATTCAAAAAGAAAATCACTGCTCACTGAATTAACTCCAAAAGATAATGTGGAGCCACAGTAGCGTCCTAGAAATCACTTTATTAGCCACAAAACGTGGAATAATTGTTTCTCCATTTACTTATTTGGTCTATACCTCTCTTTCCATAAAAGATCTGAAGTAACCCTTTGGAATATCAATAAACATCTATCTCCAGCTCACACTTACAATAATTCATAGTAGTACTTTTATATTTTCCTTTTTAATGTGTTTAAATGATTTTGTCAAAAGCTTAAACGTGAAATGTTTTTATATATTTTATATTATCTAGTGGTAAAGAACCCACCTGCCAAGAGATGCAGTTTCAATCCCTGGGTTGAGTAGGAAATGGCAACCCCCTCCAGTATTCTTGCCTGGAGAATCACATGGACAGAGGAGCCTGGCGGGCTACAGTCATTAGACATGACTGAAGCAACTTGGCATGCAAACACGCACACAAAACAATCAACTTCAACTTTATACATTTCTGTGTTCCTGAATAATGTAACCCCAAGGAACCTGAAATTTACATTATCATGAACAAGTTGACCATACAGTTCAGTTGTCATATGAAGACCAGCCAGAAAACCCAAGGTCCCTACACCTTTCTCTATTGCCATGTACCAGCAGCAGCTGCCCTTCTGGCTCTCACTCATCAGCATCAAGTATGAGGAGAATCTTGTCAGTTCTCTTTTTTTACTCGGCTAGTGGGCATGATTTATTCTTCAATTGAAACTTCATTATTTCCCTTTGTGGGTATCTTCCTCAAATTTATCTTTAGCCCAACAATCTTTTTCCTCTGTGATTATTTCAGTCTGAAGTTTTGTCACAGTTTTCCACTGCAGCTTCCAATGTCATTTGAAACCTGTGTGCTGTAACAATTAGCATCTGCCGTAATGTTAGAGCAAAGGCAGAAATTAGAATTCATTTTGTATTGGCTTTTCTCAAACTATATTCCACAAAACACTAGTTCACCCAGGGTTAACATGTGCTGTGAGCAAAGGTTCCATGGTTAATAATGGTTTGTGAAACACTGGTCATTATTACACACATTAACATTTTAAAGACTCCAAGAAGTCCTTCAGTAAAGAAATTTGCTTAGTTTGACTTTTTCCGATTTTACTTGCCACAGACTCTCCCACTAATACCAGTTTCATGAAAGATGATTTGGGACATA
This sequence comes from Aepyceros melampus, assembly GCA_006408695.1. Classification (NCBI taxonomy): domain Eukaryota; kingdom Metazoa; phylum Chordata; class Mammalia; order Artiodactyla; family Bovidae; genus Aepyceros; species Aepyceros melampus. Next base: position 59,679 of record SJXQ01004017.1, read on the forward strand.
AATATTCATGGTTCTTACAGATCACTAGGGTAGACAGTCATTATCCAGATGATATAGATGAAGATATATTTACAAACTGAAATACTTACTCTTAAGACCCTGACCTGGGCTGGAAGTTGGAGAATGTTTTTATCAAGGATGTCACTCCCTTGCTCAAGGCCTGGTTAGTGAGTTACAGTTAGTTAGTTAGTTAGTTAGCTGCCTGCTGTTGGGGGTGGGGTGGCATGGGGAGCCTTCCTGAGGTCATGTGGCCCATTCTCCTGTCTCAGTGAGATGGCTCCCAGGCTTCTAGGTCAGCTTAGAAGACATGGACTAGGAAAATAAATTTCATTCTCTGTGACATATGGCCATCCATTTTCGTCCCTGGTCACACTGCGATTTCCTTAGAGAGGGAAAAAGAAAGAGCAGAGCAGTGCCACTGAAGCTTTTTGGGGAAACAAAAAGCCTCATAGGATTAGGAGGCAGCTGGGATGTGGGAGGTGGTAGCTGCAGAGAGAAAAGAGGGCGATGCCAAAGATAACACCCATTTTTATAAGACTTAGTTATTTTTACAAATGATCGTACAGACTGTTCAACTGTGGTCTGGGAAACATAGCCTGTCACTTATGTGACTACTCATCAGTAGTCAGAGGATATTGTGTAGTACAAGCCTCAGGAGTTTAGCATATTTTCCATCATACACTTGTTACTTGAATGCTGAAATTATTCACCTTCACCAATGAATGGACTAAATTTAGTGTTTAAAGGATTGAAACCAGATGCAGGAGGCATTCACAATCAAGGAAGCAATTGTGAGTTTATTTGAAGACCATAATGTTGAGGATTTTTCTTTGATTTTTTTTTTTTTTTTTTTGCAATTTTCAGAGAAAATGATCTGAACATTCTGCTCCCTCTGGCAGAGCATCTAGTTTTGAGAAATTTGATATTCACCTCCTTCAAGGCTCCCCTAAATGCAACACAGTGCAGTAAGGCAGACCTTACTGCAACATTAAACAGACAGTGGTGGCTTGTATAGAGTAACATGGCTCTTGATGACAGACCAACGGAGGACTTTTGATACATGATTTACCTTAACAGGCATATTCTGGCCTGGGAGATTAGATGGTCAGAAATCCAGGATTCTAGCAGAGAGCAATAGAGAGAAAGAAAGAATGAAAAGAAACAAAATACTTAGTCCTAGAAATGCAAGCAGGATGGATTATCAAGAAAGGATAGGGTCTCCAAGGGTTGATGCTTAGGGGAGGGGCAAGAAACCAAGAGTGTTAGAAAGAGACTGTATTGCTCTGAAGCCGCACAGACCTATTGAACATCATGAGATTTCAGCCTGCCCCAAAGATGCACACTTGGTGTTGTGAGAACTCCTGTTCTGGCAGCAGATCCAGCGCTTAGATTGGCCTTGAGGGTTTAGGGAACACAGTTGGAACAGAACAGGGTCAGGAGTTGCAGTGCCAGAGGCAGCCCTTAGAAGTGAACGGGTCTGGCCACATTCTGATCTTTGGGTTGGCAGCATTGTAAAGTTAGCACATGACTGTGACTAGTGAAAACACAGGTGAGAAGCCCTCTCTATGAGAGCTTGCTCTGGAGGAAACCTCACTAGTTCACAGTTGAAGTTCTGAGAAATCTTGTCATTTAACTTTCAATATAATGTGTTCTTCAGAGCGCAGGTTCTGAAATCAAATGTATTAAACCTCAAATCTTCACTCAGCCACTCAGTGGCTGCTGTATCAGTCAGGTTCCCTTCAGGAAAACAGAGCCATGTCAATTACCAGATGAAACTTAATAAAGAAAACTAATTACAAGTGGAAAGAAAGATGAAAAGCTGAACAGGAGTCATTGCAATCCATCCCTTTGCCTCCTCTCCATCTGAGGGTCTTTCAGCTTTAGTTCACACTGAAAATTGTTTACTTCTTCACATATTTCCCAATCTAATTTCATTGGAACAAGAATCTTATGAGATCAGTTCTTTTTCATTTGGTGAAGCTCTTTATTCCAGGGCCTTCCTAGAAGCCCTATGGCCCCTCATAGGAGCCCTATGGCTTGGATTCTTTTGAGTAAGGAGTTCACCCTTGGTCCAGTCAGCAGTTTTGGAAGGAGTAGGGCAGGATGATATGGTCCAAAATATGGCTTCCTAGGGGGACGGGGGAGCCTGGTGGGCTGCTGTCTATGGGGTCACACAGAGTAGGACACAACTGCTATGACTTAGCAGCAGCAGCAGCAGCAGGGGCTTCACTGGTGGGTCAGCAGTAAAGAATGTCTCTAATGCAGGAGTTGCAAGAGACACAGATTTGATCACTGGGTCAGGAAGATCCCCTGGAGTAGCGCATGGCAAACTCTCCAGTATTCTTGCCTGGAGAATCCCATAAACAGAGAAGCCTGGCAGGCTATAGTCGATAGGGTTGCAAAAAGTTGGACACAACTGAAGCAACTTAGCATGTACGTCTGCATGACTTCTAGTGCTGTTCCTCTAGAAGGGCTGTGACTGGGTAACCAGCAGGGGTCTCACTTCTGTCCCCGTGTTCCTGTGCTCTCAGGGGTATTTTGGTTCCCATAGTTCCAGGAGCTAGAACTCCTGGCCACTTCTGCTCACTTATGGTTCAGACCTCTATGCTCCCTCTTTCCACTTTTTCTTTTCTGATTATAGTACTTACGGATATTTATCTTGTGTGAACATGGTCATGTTTTTGTATTTTCTTTTTTGTATATCACAGCAGTGCTTTTAGAATAAAGCAAAGCCTCAAATTTTAATTCACCACACCATCTCAACTAGAGTTCATGTCACTAATTTCTAAAATTTATGTCTAATACAAAGTTGAAAGTTATCAAAATTAAGTTCGTATGAGAAACCCTTTTAAGAATAACAGGTGACCAATAGAGAAAAGAAGAAAGAGATAAAGGTAACCTTAACTCACACGTTGAAGGGGCATGACATTGATGCCAGAGAAGGTATATAAAGAGTATTGTGAAGACTGTAACTTCAGGCATAGACAGTTTTGGTGACCAAGGTCTCCTTATCTTAAAATCAATAACTCTCTTATATTAACAGGGCAAAAACAAAACCCATAAACAACAATAACAATAAAATAAACAACCAAAATCCTGATATTGGTGAATGGATGACTCAAGTGATGAAGGGAACATGAGCTTAAAGACAGTTGCGGACACTGAGATGAGGGTAAGACATTTTGTCTTAAAAATCATCAACTCTTTTTTCCCTCCTTCCAACACATTGGCCCCAAATCCCAAACCAACCAATAAAAAATCATGAAGAGACTGGGACTAGGCAATGTATGAAACCAAGTGAAAAAAGTGAAATGCCCACGGGGTTAACTATTGAGTGAACAGAGTTTCTAGGGAGTAAGGATCCCATGGCAGAGGATTTCTCACCTCATCTCAGTTTCTGCCGCAGAGGTGGACAGAAAGGAGGGGAAGGCAGAATGAAGCAACTCAACTCTGTCCCCCAGACTCCAGGGTCTGTGTGGGTCCTGAGCACCTCCCCAGACTGGCTGTGGATGAGGACCGTCTTCCCTCAGTTCCTCAGTGGTCTGTCAGGACTTACACCTAAGCATTTTTTGGTGTTTTCTTCACTAAAGTATTTGGGAGAGTCCTCTCACCCTCTGGGTTTGGGATATGGCAAAAGAGAACTGAGAATGTTCTGGCCTTGGCATCTGAGGGAGAGAAAATCAAAGCTTCCTGATTATTAGGATGTAGTGGAAAGTGGGGCTTTCTACTGCCTTTCAGACTTACAGAGTGAGCCCAGATTGATTAAAGAGTGAAAGAACTGTCTTCAGCGACAGGATTCTTCCTGGTTGGAAATGTTATGGCTGGACTTGCTGATTGGAGAAAGGAAGGCTCATTTAGTGCTGCCAGCAAAGAAAGGCCTGGATGACATCTCAGGGTTGTTCTTGTCCTCAGAACAGACAGGATATCGAATGATTGCACTGGGGCTGAAAAGTAGATCAGGCCCTGAAGAGTCAGAGGGGGAGAAGTCCAAAGTGAGGTGAAACTGACATGGAGGAGGGGAGGGTGAGCAGGGGAGTCAAGGGACCTGAGACCTTTTCTGGGCCCTGAGACCCTCTCACAGTGTGGCTTGGTCTTTTCTTTCCTCTTCAAGAAAAAATGAGGACAAGATTATTTTCAAAGTCCCTCCAAGTCTAATACTCATTCATACAGGTTGGGTAGAGAGATGGGGGCACCCAGGGCATGGAGACCAGCTCAACTGGATGCTAAGGGGACAATTTCACTTTAAACATCAAAATGGCAAAAATGGTAAAGAGAAGAAAGGATCGGTTTCTCTCCTCTCAGAAACATCAGAAGATTTTAGATCTGATTTCATCAAAGTTTTTTCTTTTTTCTCTCTCTCTCAAAAAAAGATTATACTGTATTTTACTCATAATCACTTCCAGTGACTTCAATACTTCACCAGCCTCAGTGTAGCTGCTGGTTTTCACATTTAAGGTGGAAGATCTTCATTTAATGATCTTTAAAGTGGTGGTATGAAGCTGGCCCATGGCCACACTCTTGGAAATTACAGAGGTTGTGTCTAATGTTTTTGTTCCTTTATTGTTTATTCAGATCCAACCCTCACCTTTTCTTCCAGATAGAAGAGTCCCAAGGGAATGCCTCTATTTATCCAATATTTGTTAAGAGCTGCTGTGTGTTGAAATCTAGCACTGAGATAGGTGCTGGTGACAAAGGGGGAAACAAGACAGATGAGATCTCTGTCTTCTTGGCAGCTACAGACAGATGTGCACACGGAGGGGCACAGCCTGGAAACAAGAAAGCAGAAAAGAGGTTATAAAATTATGCCCTGTGATGAGAGCCGTGGAGTGGACAAAGAGCTGAGAGAGGGGAAATGACTGGGTGAGGGTGAAGCCCTCTGGGTGTGGGGCAGAGGTGAGGGGAACTCTTGTGTGGGGCAGAGGTGTCTTTGCAGCAGTCACATTTCCTCTAAAACGTGTAAGGGAAAGCAGCTATGTCAAGAGTGCAGCCCTGACTCTAGGTAGAGCAAAAACTACTGCGGCGTCAGACAGGTAAGAGTGACCAGTGAAAGCAGCTGATGGATCCTCAGAGAACTGGAAAGATGATTGCATGTGCTCTTTTCTATGTGGGGTTTTAATCTGTAAGATTTAGTTTCAGTTCAGTTGCTCAGTCGTGTCCAACTCTTTGCGACCCCATGAATCACAGCATGCCAGGCCTCCCTGTCCATCACCAACTCCCGGAGTTTACCCAAACTCATGTCCATCGAGTCGGTGATGCCATCCAGCCATCTCATCCTCTGTCGTCCCCTTCTCCTCCTGCCCCCAACCCCTCCCAGCATCAGAGTCTTTTCCAATGAGTCAACTCTTCGCATGAGGTGGCCAAAGTACTGGAGTTTCAGCTTTAGCATCATTCCTTCCAAAGAAATCCCAGGGTTGATCTTCTTCAGAATGGACTGGTTGGATCTCCTTGCAGTCCAAGGGACTCTCAAGAGTCTTCTCCAACACCACAATTCTATCAAGAAAACCTTCCTAAGTCTACAATATTGGTATGAAACATTGGCAAAGGCTCTTAAGACGAGCTGGAACTGCTCACAGGCCTGCCCTTCTTCAGTACAGGCCCTGTCAGAAATGAGCTTGCTGTGTTGTCACTTTCCATGTGAAGGCCAACAGGGATATTTGTTTGCAAAGTTTGGGAATGGAAAAATCTCCCCTTAAAAAAAAAAATCATTCCATCAGTGGAAGCCAAAATAATGGAAAATGAATTCGAATGACAAGTTAACCCTTATTGAACCTAATCTTTGCCAAGCTCTTAGAAATTGTTTTACATGTTTATTTTAAACTTCATCTTTATGAGGTAAGAGTTATCATTATGCCAATTTTACCCATAAAAGCAACTACAAAGAAGTCCATCTGCTAAGACCCCAAGGCCGTAGGACCTCAGACCCTGTTCACTTAACATTAGGTCACACTGCTTGAGGCAACAGTTTCCCATAAGGAATTCAGCTTATACAACAGAGTCAGACACGACTGAAGCGACTTAGCAGTCAACAGCAGTGAAGTTTCTCTGTTTCTAGACTTCTTTAAGAGAATGTCAATATTCCATCCATGGGTGAGATTTGTGGAACTCAGGAATTTGCATTTTTAGATTGTTGATTCTAAATGTTATTGGCTAATGTTTGAAAAGCACACACAGGGCATTCACAAGTACGGAGCAAAGAGGCTGGATGGACGCTGAATTCCTTCAATAATAACAGTAGTAGCAATAATAGTAGCAATATCATTTCTTGAGTGCCTTTTCTGGGTCAGACATTATATTCAGTTCAGTTCAGTTGGTCAGTTTTGTCCGACTCTTTGTGACCCCATGGACTGCAGCACGCCAGGCGTCCTTGTCCTTCACCAGCTCCTGGAGCTTGCTCAAACTCATGTCCATCGAGTCAGTGATGCCATCCAACCATCTTATCCTCTGTTGTTCCCTTCTTCTCCTGCCTTCAATATTTCCTAGCATCAAGGAGTCTTCCAGTGAGTTGGCTCTTCCCATCAGGTGGCCAAATATTGGAGCTTCAGCTTCAGCATCAGTCCTTCCAATGAATATTCAGGACTGATTTCCTTTAGGGTGGACTGGTTGGATCTCCTTGCAGTCCAAGGGACTCTCAAGAGTCTTCTCCAACACCATAGTCCAAAAGCATCAATTTTTCGGTGCTCAGCTTTCTTTATGGTATAACTCTCTCATGCACACATGACTACTGGAAAAACCATGAGATGAGTGCAATTGTGTGGTAGTTTCAGCATTCTTTGGCATTGCCTTTCTTTGGGATTAGAATGAAAACTGACCTTTTCCAGTCCTGTGGCCACTGCTGAGTTTTCCAGATTTGCTGGCACATTGAGTGCAGCACTTTCATAGCATCATCTTTGAGGATTTGAAATAGCTCAACTGAAATTCCATCACCTCCACTAGCTTTGTTCATAGTGATGCTTCCTAGGCCCGCTTGACTTCATACTCCAGGATGTCTGGCCTAGAGGTGAGTAATCACACCATTGTGGTTACCTGGGTCATTTTTGTACAGTTCTTCTGTGTATTCTTGTACCTTTTCTTAATATCTTCTGCTTCTGTTAGGTCCATACCATTTCTGTCCTTTATTGTGCCCATCTTTGCATGAAATATTCCCTTGGTATCTCTAATTTTCTTGAAGAGATCTCTAGTCTTTCCCATTGTATTTTTTTCCCTCTATTTCTTTGCACTGATCACTGAAGAAGTCTTTCTTATCTCCTCTTGCTATTCTTTGGAACTCTGTATTCAAATGGGTATATCTTTCCTTTTCTCCTTTGCCTTTAGCTTCTCTTCTTTTCTCAGCTATGTGTAAGCCTCCTCAGACAACCATTTTGACATTTTGCATTTCTTTTTCTTGGGGATAGTCTTGATCACTGTTTCCTATACAAAGTTACGAACCTCTGTCCATAGCTATTAAGGTACTCTATCAGATCTAATCCCTTGAATCTATTTGTCACTTCCACTGTATAATCATATAGGATTTGATTTAGGTCATATCTGACCTAAATCCCTACTTTCTTCAATTTAAGTCTGAATTTGGCAATAAGGAGTTCATGATCTGAGCCACAGTCAACTCCTGGTCTTGTTTTTGCTGACTGTATAGAGCTTCTCCATTTTTGGCTGCAGAGAACATAATCAATCTGATTTTGGTGTTGACCATCTGGTGATGTCCATGTGTAGAGTTGTCTCTTGTGTTGTTGGAAGAGGGTTTTTGCTATGACCAGTGTGTTTTCCTGACAAAACTCTGTTAGCCGTTGCCTTGCTTCATTTTGTACTCCAAGGCCAAATTTGCCTGTTACTCCAGGTATCTCTTGACTTCCTACTTTTTCATTCCAGTCCCCTATGCTGAAAAGGACATCTTTTGGGGGGCTAGTTTTAGGTTTTGTAGGTCTTCATGGGACCATTCAACTTCGACTTCTTCAGCATTAATGGCTAGGGTATAGACTTGGGTTCTGTGATGATGGTTTTCCTTGGAAATGAACAGAGTTCATTCTGTCATTTTTGACATTATATTAGATGTTTCGATGTGTGATTTTATTTAATCTTGATAATTCTGCAAGGAGCATATGATTTTACATTTTACAAATGAGGAAATCAACACAGAGAGAAAAGTAACTTGTCTAAAGCCATGCGGACAGTGAGTTGCAGAACTGACATTCAAACTCCATCTGTCTGTTCATGTTCCACAACATCATACTTGGTATCTGTCATTCTGCAGGGTCATTTTTCAATTCTGGGTAGCCAGATCAACCTTGATTTTTTTTTTTCTTGTCTCATCTCAAAGCATAGCCAGATATTTAAATGAAATCTTTCTAGACATCTGGCCTCTGGCAAATTGTTTAGCCTTTTATTTGTTTAGCCTGGTTTGATCTCCTTGCTGTCCAAGGGACCCTCAAGGGTCTTCTCCAACACTACAATTTGAAAGCATCAATTCTTTGGCACTCAGCTTTCTTTATGGTCCAATTTTCACATCCATACATGACTACTGGAAAAACCATAGTTTTCACCAGATGGACCTTTGTTGGTAAAGTAATGTCTCTGCTTTTTAATATGTTGTCTAGGTTTGTCATAGGTTTTCTTCCAAGGAGCAAGTGCCTTTTAATTTCATGGCTGCAGTCACTGTCTGCAATGATTTTGGAGCCAAGAATATAGTCTGTACTGTTTCCATTTTTACACCATCTATTTGCTGTGAAGTATGGGACCGAATGCCAACGATCTTAGTATTTTGAATGCTGAGTTGTAAGCCAGCTTTTTCACTCTCTTCTTTCACCTTCATCAGGAGGCTCTTAAGTTCCTCTTCGCTTTCTGCCATTGGTGGTGGTAGTTTAATTGCTAAGTCGTGTCTGACTCTTATGACCCCTTGGACTGTAGCCTGCCAGGTTCGTCTGTCCCTGGGATTCTCCAGGCAAGAATACTGGAATGGGTTGCCATTTCCTTCTCCAGGGGATCTTCCCAATCCAGGAATCAAACCGGACCTCCTGCATTGTAGGCAGATTCTTTACCAATTGAGCTACAAGGGAAGCCGCAAACAGTTTTGTCCCAGATCATGTTTGAAACATTTTTTTTCCATGTTAATACTAGAGTGGATAGCCTTTCCCTTCTCCAGGGGATCTTCCCAACCCAGGGATTGAACCCAGGTCTCCTGCATTGCAGGTGTATTCTTTACCAGCTGAGCCACAAGGGAAGCCCAACATTCTTCCATTAGGGTGGTGTCATCTGCATATCTGAGATTATTGATATTTCTCCTGATTCCAGCCTATGCTTCATCCAGCCTGGCATTTCACATGATGCACTCTGCATACAAGTTAAATAAGCAGTGTGAGAATATATAGCATTGACGTACCCCTTTCCAAATTTTGAACTAGTCCATTTTTTGACATCTGGTTCTAAGTGTTACTTCTGGACTTGCATACAGGCTTCTCAAGAGGCATTAAAGGTGGTCTGGTATTTTCATGTCTTGAAGAATTTTCCACAGTTTGTTGTTATCCACACAGTCAAAGACTTTAGCATAGTCAATGAAGCAGAAGTAGATGGTTTTCTGGAATTCCCTTGCTTTTTCTGAGATCCAACAGATGTTGGCAATTTGATCTTTGGTTCCCCTGCCTTTTTTAAACCAACTTGCACATCTAGAAGTTCTCAGTTCACGTACTATTAAAGCCTGTCTTGAAGGATTTTGAGCATTACCTTAATAGCGTGTGAAATGAGTGCAATTTGCGGTAGTTTGAACATTCTTTGGCATAACCGTTCTTTGGGATTGTAATGAAAACTGACCTTTTCCAGTCCTGTGGCCACTGCTGAGTTTTCCAAATTTGCTGGCATATTGAGTGCAGCACTTTAACAGCATCATCTTTAAAGATTTTAGATAGCTCAGCTGGAATTCCATCACCTCCACTAGCTTCATTGGTAGTAATGCTTCTAAGGCCCACTTGACTTCACATTTTAGGAAGTCTTGCTCTAGGTGGGTAATCACACCATCATGGTTATCAAGATCATTAGACCTTTTTTGTACAGTTTTCCTGACACCTCTTCTAGTTACAGTGGAAACAAGCAAGGTAAGTGCCCGACATGCTCAATTTCTATAGTGGGAAATGGGCGACTCCCAACCATAGGACACGGATTTCAAATGTTAATTGGCTGTAAAAGAATGACAAGTATCCACAGCTTTTAGGTTCTCCTGTTCTTTAGCTCTTTTTTTTTTTAATTAATTTTTATTTTTTTAGTTTGTTTTGCTTTACAATACCGTATTCGTTTTGCTACACATCGACATGAATCAGCCACGAGTGTACATGAACTCCCAATCCCGACCCCCACCTCCCCGCTCCCGCCCCTGTTCTTTAGCTCTTGCACTTCTACCTCGTTGTGTACCAAATAGCAGTTTGGGATAAGTCTTCTCATGGTTTTTCCACAGTGGTAGCAGCAGTTGAATACAACTGTTCTCATAATTACTCACACTAGTTATCTACACCTCATCTTCAAAACACTAGTGATTCAGGTACATAATGTGAGTCATGTTGAGATGTTATTTCCATTGTTCTGTGGCATTTTACCCATCCCATCATTGAAGGAATATTGATTCCCTCCTCCTGCTCCTTTCTTATCTCTATAATTGACAGTTCGGAATGGAGAATATATAGGGAAATACATTGAAAATTGACATGTGAAGTCAGGGATGAGTAATGAACACCCTGGTATCCTCACAGCTGTCAATATATTTACCTCAAGCACTTTGTCAAAAGATGACTCATTATTGAATGAACCAAACATCCGAGATAAACAGAATTTACCATCTGCCATTCCTCACTTATCTTAGAGAGACTAGACAACCTGCCATTATGTTACATCCTGTAAAGACTTCTTCTCTCCCTCCACCCACTTTCTATTTAAATTCAGTATTAATAGGTACACAATGGCCAAGAGGAATTCACATGACTTTCAGACCTATACACTGAAATGGCCTAAAAAGGCTAATTCATTGACCCGACTTGCAAAATTGTTAACTCAAAAGTTAATAGTTGCAATACTTATTAGAGATTGTGAGTATATTACCCTCTTCATTCTTGTTTGATCTTATGTTTTCAATTTTTACTTCTTGCTTAAACCTTTCAGTGTTGTTAAGCAAAAGCTTGATGAGATTTTAGAAGATAGTTCCCCTGCTGAAATAAACTGGGGAGCTGTTAAAAACGCCTACATCTGGGCTCATCCATAACCAATTAAGTCAGACTCTCCAAGGCTCAGCCCCCCACCCTCCTTCATTCTGCAGCCAGGGGCCAAAAACCACTGATCTAGGCCTTGGAAGCATTTGGATATTGAAATCAAAGAACATCCAGGTGGTGGCTCAGCTGGTAGCTAAACTTGACTCAGATGAGACAAGGCAAAGTATCAAGTAGTCTAAAGATAGCGTATCTAAAGATACCTCTTTACAGCAGAAAGAGGTAAATATTAACACAGGGCTGTGAGAAGGTAAAGAGGTGAGGCTGTAGAGAAAACTGGTGCCTCCTGCCAAGGTCACACTGTTCTATTCTCGAAGAAGAGTTAAAAAGCTGAATTCCACCCAAGGGTAGAATCAGCCTTAAAAATGGGCAGATGACTATCTCAAGTAAATCAAACAAGATGTAGGAAAATGGGTTGGAAAGGGTGTGTCTTGTCAGGGCTGAAGAGAGAGATCCTCAGGGATGATAACAGAGGGAACCAGAACCTTTGGTTTGGAAGGCAAGGCTGCAAGCGAGGGCAGTATTCTGAGAAGTGCAGCTCTCAGAAGCAGCAATGGCAGAAGCCCTATTGAGGTCCTGCAGGCCTAGAACTAGTCAAGTAAAGCCATTGGGGCCTGTGCAGCTGCTTGCAGGGTGGCGGGGGTCGGTTAGGGAATCTCCTGGAACACTGGTAATGTTATTAGGGAAGACTTCCTGGTTTCACTGTCTCCAGGTCTGATTTCCCTGGCCTTCTTAGGGACTGTGGCCCCTCTCCACCTCTTGAAAGTGTTAGTTACTCAGTCGTGTCCAACTCTTTGCGACCCCATGGACTGTAGCCCTCCAGGTTTCTCATCCATGCCATTTTCCAGGCAAGAACACTGGAGTGGGTTGCCATTTCTTTCTCCAGTGAATCTTCCGGACTCAGGGATCGAGCCTAGGTCTCTCACATTGCAGGCAGACTACTGCTGAGCCACCATATAAACTGCTATTGTGATTAAGTCAATCAGAATAAGTCCAGTTTCAAAGAACTCTGAATGATTCCACAAACATTCTTATTTAAGATTCATTCAAGTCAACAAGGCAGATAATATTATTCCTACTGAATAGAAAAAAAAAAAAGAATTAGAAAAGTTAAGAAGTTTCACCAAAGTCAGATAGCTAAAAAAGGCACAAAACTGAAGTCAAGTTCCCATGTGACTGATCGCAGAGCCCATGCCTATTCCTCTGTACAGAGCCTGGAAGGGGGCCACAGGGGCTGTGTAGAGGAAGTTTGAATATCTTTAACTTGGCATCCTTCTCCTTCATGGTTCAGCTGAGGGCAACGACATGGGGCTCAAGTTTGCCTAAAATTTGCTAACAAATGTGTGCATTCTTTTCAAGTTATTCAAAGAATGTGGGCACTGACTGGATGTTTCCATGGTTTTTTGTTTTTGTACTTCATAATTTCCTAGCAATAAAGTCTTTCTGAAAATTTTCTTTTCAACACGGAACTTGAAGGAGAAGGGATTTTCCCCTTCCCGTCAGTCAGTATCAAAGTGGTCACATGTCTGTGGCCTGGAGACCTGGTTTTAGAAGAGCTGGGTAGGCAGTGAGGATCCAGGAGAGAAGAAACCAGGGGTCACTGTGGGCTCCCCTTCTGGGTGGCTGCTCACAGAGACCACCCACCCATAACCTCCAGAAACAAAACATTTATTCCACGAACCACTGCGGCCAGAGCAGCTTTATCCAGCAAACCAACTCTAGTTCTCCTTGGGAAGGCCGTGAATTTAAAGCTGGAAGGGACCTTAAAAATCTCATTTTGCATATGAGAAAGCCATTCCAGAAGGATTTTCCTGAAGTCGCGTAATTAGCGGCCTGTAAGGCTCATTGCTTTAGTTGAACACAACAGGAACAACAGAAGCAGTTTATAATCAGAAGGGGAAAAAAAAAAAGAAGCTTAAGAAAAAAGAGCATATGGATCTTTATGTCTTTTATAACCGGGGAGACACAGAACACACCGAGAAGAGCGACCGTGTGAACTGTGAGCGCGCTGCAGGGACTCAGGGGCGGGCAAGCCACGAAGAGCAGGGTGGGCAGACAGGCTTCTGGGGAAGTGGAGAGGCCGCCGAGGGGCCGGGCAGCCTGCCGGGGCGCGGAGACCAGCCAGAGCGCGGGGGGCCCTCTGCGGCAGAGCCCAGGAAGGGGAGCCCGCGTGCCCCCTGCAGCTCTGGGTCCCGGAGCAACGCCCGGGAAAGCCGTGCAGACGGCTCTACAGAGTGAGCCCTCGGTTAGGGAGCGGTTTCGCCATCCCTTGTCCCCCGGGCTGTTGGAGGCTGGCTCCTCGCTTCCTTGGCCGCCTGCAGCCGCTTCAACCGTGACGACACTGCGGAAGACGCAGCACACCCAGCTCTTTTCCAGCTAGCTGGGGGTGGGGACACGGGCGGAGCCGGCGCTCCCCTCTTCTCCCCCACACTCCTGGCCCCGCAGGCCTGCGCGCATCCCCAACCGCCTCCGCGCATCCCCAACCGCCTCCGCCCATCCCCAACCGCCTCCGCCCCGCGATCCCTCCTCTTAAAAATGAGATCCTGCAACTCCAGATGCAGCTTTCAAATGTCAGTTTCAGTGTATTTGTGTTTCCTGTCTGCCGAATCCAGCTAACTGCTAGTCATGGTGCAGAGGGGAAAGAAAAATGTACCTGGATGCTTCTTCAGTGTATTTATTTACAGCAACCATGATGTGGAAAGAACAGGCGCACACTGGAAAATCCAGGAATAGGACTGTCCGAAGAATGCGAGCAAGACAAGCAGGTCACACAGCCACTGTTCCAGAAGGTGGCAGGGACCTTGCCCTTCCTTCGCTGGTGCCTGCACCTCCTCTGCAAGGGAGAAGGGGAGAGAAGCTGGGGGAAACCACTCTGCTCCACCCCACCCTTTACTCTATAGTTTGCAAGAAAAATAAGGTCTAAGTCAGTTGCCCACGTTTTGGTTGATTTTCCCTTTTGAAGCACTAGCTAAGGGCCGCATGGTCCTTCCAGGATAGATAGAAAGCTTTTTTCATTGATTCATTCCACAGATATTTACTGAGTACCTAATTTGGGCCAGGCATCCTTCCAATGAAAAAACCTAACATCTTTGCCAGCCAGAGAATTTACATTCTCAGGGAAGAAAAGGAAAATAAAGGACATATCTAATAAATAAGTGAATTACATGTTACAAGGTATTTAAAACTGAAGAAGGAATTCATAAGGCGTGGACTCCATCTTAGGCCTGTTCATGCTGATCATGCTCGGCCACCTTTCCAGTGAACTCTGAACTCTGTGTTTAGTGCCTACGAAAACAACAACAGAAGGATAAGACCCCCTCCAGACAGGGGAGCCTTGAAGATCCTATCTAGGTTACTCATCGCCTAAGAGAAAACATACACTAATCACGCCTTCCTCCAGACAGGCCATAAATTTTTCTGTATCTATCAGAGTGTAACCTCGGGTTTATTGATTATTGGCTAATTGTTTGACTGTTTGAGTCCATGAGCACATAGCACGTGAATGATGGGGTTATTGGGATTGTATTTTCCTTGGTTTATGTAAGTCTCAAGGAATTTGGAGTGGTGGGTTCAGACACGTACACACGGGGTATAAAAGCAAATGCTGGTCGGGCTCCTTGGCTAAGAGGAGACTCTGCGTTGTAATAAACTGCACTCCACTATCTGCATTGTCCTTCTGAGTGAGTTTGTTTCCCGGAATTGCGTGGCTACAACAAAACCATAAATCACAGTAAGAGGGGAATCAAGAGCGTGCTGGGTTCCTATTTAAAGTCAAGTGGCCTAGGTAAACCTGGGTAGGACCCCACAATGGAAAGTGCCAGGCAGGAAAGAGACCATCTGCAGATTAGTTACCCCTGCCCTGGGCACTCCCTCAGGAATGCTTCTTTGTGCTCATAATTTGCATTTGAATAGAGAGAGAGACCCTGGAAGAGGGTGGCTGCCTTTCACTTCTAGAATAGGATGGGAAGTGAAGCATCAATAATTCATATTTTAGTAGAGCAAATAAAGCATTACAGCTCTGACTTCCGTTCCTAACCTCTGGAGAACTGGGGAAAGGGTTATGATTCTTGAAAACAGGTAGGAAGCTAGGAGAGGGGAAAGATGATAAAATGCAAGGAAATTTGTGTTCTGATGGGTACAAGGGCACAAGGAGGTTGCTTCTGAGAAAGTTAGTGCGAGGTGGGTCCAGCTTTAGGGCAGAAAGCAGCTATATATGGCATAAAGTCAAAAGATATACTTTAATAACCCTAAATTAGGGCTAATAATAACTCTAGCTAAAATAGCTGGTGTTCCTTGTGTGCTTACTGTGGCGCTGTGCACAGGTTTCACCCCTAATCAACCTCTTAGACTCTGGCTTTTCTTCCACTGGTGTTCAGGTAAGCTCCATGAGAGGACTTGCTCTGTTCACCGCTGTGCCTGGAACAGTGCCTAGCACGTGACTGGTGCTCTCCATCCATGAATGAGTGATTGCTTGGTGCTCCTGCTGCAGGCCTTACAGTGAGAGGTTGAGAAGGTTTTAGGCCTTTTATAGTCTTCAGAGTGTGGCAAATATAATGATATACCTCTTTATTCTTACAGTTAATTGTTCTGCCAATGACACCAGGCCTTCTTAGAGTGCTTTTTCTTCTCCTTACAATGTTACCACTTTCCCCTGCCCAATGGTGGATGGGTGGGTAGAGGAGGAAAAGATGAAACTGAAACCATGCCCCCTAGAGAAACAGAAACTGATGGCTTACAGGAATTCTTGAGCTTATCTTACAGAGCAACAAAGAAGAGAATAGTTTGTTAAAACCCTTCTGCTTGTAACCGGCTTCACTGATTAAGCTCGCCCAAGTTGTTTTGTTTTTCTTTCTCTAACTGCATCCCCTCCCAGCTTCAAATAGCCCAGTTGTTTCACAAGAATCTGGAGTCAGCTCCTCCCAGTGTGAGCGGGTTAAGGCTGGTTGGGACCACCCACCCTACAACTAGGCCTGAGCAGGTGTCCAGTGAATGGCCTTTTGACGTCAGAGCGCTGGAAAACTCCACCCTTGGATCATTATGAGTATGTACCTTGGATGAGCTTACACAGTTCACCAATTGCCACACTTTTTAGCAATCTCTACCCTTTCTCAGTGCCCAGGAACTCCCCCTCCCCCACTTATCCCATAAATACCCCAACCCTCTCAACCTTAGGAAGGCAGATCTGAGAACTGTTCCCGTATTTTCTGACTTGGCTGCCTTGTGAGTAAACACTTTCTTGGCTGAAAACCTCAGTGTTAATGAGGTTTTCAGTGTTTGGCAAGCTGCACATCTGGCAAACACACCTGGTCATAAAAGGAGAGGATGAGGGGAGAAAAAACCCATATCTTACCATTTCTCCATTACCTCATTTAGTGCTTACAGCAACCTATTTTACAGAAGAGGAAACTGAGACCAAGAAAAGTTTAGTAGTTGGCAGGACCTTATGGCAAGTTAATGCCAAGGAGCTTTGGACTCCAGAGCTGTGCCCTTGCCTGTCACAGTAGCTGGGAGGAAAGCAAGCATATGCCATTAAGTTGCAGCACCTCCACTGTCCTGCTTGCCCCACCTCCAGGGGTAGGGCAATATTTAGGGCAGTTTCCTTGCTCTCTAGGGGCCTCTCTAATAAAAGCATGCAAGTCCTTTAACAATGAATTCAAAGCAAGAGACCATGTTATTTTATTTCTTGGAACAAACAGTGAACTGGGTTGAATTCACTATTACTTATCATTGGCTCAGTGCTTGAGGAGTATTGGGCCTCCTCAAGATAATTTGGGAGCAAGGTTGCCGTTATCACTGTCTGGCCTGTTTACTGCCTCTGAGGTCGTCCAGGGACCAGAGTTCATTAGTGCCTGTCTTGCACTTGGTGCCAAGCAAGTGCCTGAGTGGGGAGCATCAGGAGGGTTGAACACTGCAGCAGAAAACCTCCTGCTCCCTCTGACTCGGTGATGTTGGCAGTTACTGTGGAGAATAACTGCAAAATGATACTACAAAAATTTTAACCTCTGAGCCACCAGGGAAACCTTACAAAAATTTTAATTTTAATTGTATATATACATATAAATTAGTAGGTACACACATGAATTCATCAAAACCTATAAATTCACTTGCCATCTTTTCATGTAAGGCTACCCTTTTGCTTTGATTATGGATTGGCTGATGGGAATTCTGTATTGCCTTTCTGGAATAAATCACACCCGTAGTGAGTCACCGACTATTTCCAATTCGGGTTTCTTTCAAGTGAATCAACAACCTAAAAACAATTTTCAAGTAAACTGAGTGCAGAATACTTCTAGATTTGGGGGCTATTTCTCCCTAATCTTTTAGAGTTGTTTTTATCACATCTAATTTGATAGCGAGGTTTCTGTGTGTGTGAGATTCAACTAAAGTTGAGTCTTTTCAAAGCATTCAAATGAGTTTTTGTAGAAACAGTTCTTTTTCCTATTTACATGCTTTGAGTTTACCTATGAGTTGATTAAATTATGTAATTACAGTAATAACATTCCTGGTATAGGCAGATGTGGGAACAGAGATATGCTTGGCAAACTGATTTTTGGCACCTGAGTGACATGAAGGTTGGAGCTGAAGACTCCATGAAGGCCTGTAAGTAAGCTCAGTTCTGAGGGAGCAGATGAAAAGTTAACTGAGGGAAGGTGGAGGAGCCCGTATGCAGAGAGAGGCAGGGTCTCTGGGGACTCTGATGCACAAAGAGGAGGGAATAGCTGACTCCTTGAGCCATCTTTTCCTGATGGCTTTCCAGTTCTAAATTCTATTGTGATATATACAAGGATTCTTTTGGTAACTTCCCTTTTTTTTCTGGAGTCATGAGTAGATCTCTGTTCCTTAATGCTCAAAGGACAGAAATGGAACAAGGACCCATTACCTGAATACCACATATAGACCATCAGAAGTCTAAGATGTCCAGGACATGGGGGCCAACCCTGAAGACTTCCAGTCTGCTCAGCCTTTGGCCTGCTGCTATTTTTCCTAGATTGTCTTCTGGGTTTCCCTAAGCCCCTTCTCGTCACTTTTGAGGACTCTCTTTCTTCCCAAATCATCAACGTTTCTAGCTTTGCTCTGGCTTTTCTTGCTACTTGCTTGTCATTTTTCATCACTTTTTTCTGCTGCTTCTGTTTTTCTCCCGCTTATTTCTCCTGGGCTGCTGAGTTTTTGGCATCTCCATGGCTGACTTCTATAATTTTCAGAGGTCCTGCTCTTCCAGATGTGCTCTTTAACCCGAGGGAAGAACTGACTGTCTTATGTCTTCTGTAACCGTCAGGGTTTGAATCTGCCCAGAGTCCTCACTGCCAGAGGCCTTGGAGAATATTTTCAGGTTTGCAGCTGTTGTAGAGGATAAGGGTTGTCAGAGGTCTGAGTAATATCACTTGACTTTTAATGCGTTACTATTATCATTAGCAGCAAAGTCTTGCCTTTGGAGTCTTTTGCTTATTTTAAAATTAGCTTGCATTCCACCAGCTCAAACTAGCTGAGCTGTGGGGGGCAAATGAGCCAAGGTGTTTGTTGTGCTCAATTTCAGGAAAAAGTCAACCTGAATTAAAAATTGACCTCAGGGGGTGATGAACAAAATAAATGTTGTTATATAATTAAAAACTGATGATAGTGCTGATTTTAATGCTATTTAGAAATGCTTGAACATAGTAAGCCAATGTCCAATCAGGAAATCTCTTACAGCCCAGTTTCTTAAGAGATTGGGAAACCTATTCTTTGTCTAGTTTCTGGAGTCCCATGGGTCTTTTACCTTTTAGGTAAAGCTGGAAACAGAGATCACATTGGCCTAATAACAGGAGAAAGTAAAGTGACCCAACATGTTTAAAACACCACTTTCTCCTCTGTATGGTTACAGAGAGAAAATATGAAGTAAACTGGTCCAGAGTACAGCTTTCCCCCTTTTCCCTTGTCCCACTTTAAAATGTAGAAAAACAGACTTCTCATCCCACCACCCTCCCACCCCAGTCTTCCTGTGGAGCTTATTACCCTGGAGTGTAAAAGACTTCTGAGCACCAAACAAATAAACAATCCAGGAATGCATCCCTTCTGAGAGAGTCACATGAAAGCAAAGCAAAGGAAGCGTTGGGAGGAAATATTGAAGGTGTGGTGCTTTGTTTCCTTCAGGGGAAAAGGTCATGGTGAGTTTCCAAGCCTCCACCCAAGCCTCCATCCCTTCCTCCAACCCTCCCTCCATCTCTTCTACCATCCATCCATATATGTAGCTTGGAATTAAAGTCTAGATGTAATTTTTGCCAACGGATGTGTATTAACATATTTATTTGAAGTGTAAAAATAAAAAAAAAAATAAAAAATAAAAAATTAAAAAACCAGAAAGCCATATCTGAATGACAGTAAGTCTGACTTTGCTGATTAATTTTCAGTGAGAACCGTTTTGACAATTATGTAACATGGTGGATCATTTTCTATAAATTGTATTTGCTAAGTTTGTAGTTTTCAAGTTTTAAAAAAATTAAAGTACTGTATTGATTTAACACAGTGGAAATTCCACTCTTTGCATTTGTTTACACTGATGATAAAATTTTTCGATGCCAGCTTAAAAATGTGTTAATGGGTATAGTTTTCCAAAAATATTTTGCCCTGGGGATATCAGAGCCAAAGAGGAGAATACAATTGGTGAAGAAAATTGTTAAGAGAGCAATGATATTTTATTTAGAGAAGATGAAGAGAGGTGAGACTTCCTGCTGGTGTGTGTGGAGATTGTGCTCAAACAATTCAGTGCAATTGAACAAATGTTATAATCACTTGCTCTGCACAGGATAAGGTACAATGGGCCCACAGAAGTAAGTGAATGCTGATGGTATTTCCATGTCCTTAAACTAGGTTAATTTTTATTTTTAAAAAGTCTATGCAAAACAAACAAAAAAAAAAATGGAAGTCTATGCAATACACCTTTGGGCAAGGGAGGTAGTAGGTGCCCTAATGAAACAAAAATAGGGTATCATAACTCCAAAAATGTTGTGAGTCTTGCAAGTGAACTGTTTCCTGGTAGAGCAGATCAGAGCAACAACAGGCAGCTCCGCATCAAACTATTAGAACAATATCTGGCGTTCGCAGGACATCCATGACAGCACCCTGCACATCATGGCAAACCAGACAAAGCCAGGTGTCCGTGGAGATACCCATCCCATACATGTAAGCAGCCAAATACTTTCACAAGCATCGCAAGAATCAGCAAACTACAACTACACACAATATGGTCGGATCTCACAAACATAAAGCTGAGCAACAAAAAAGACACAGAAGAGCATGCAGCGTATGACTCTAGGTTCAGACACAGGAGAAACAAATCCTCGGGTCAGAAGGCAGCCAGGATCAGAGCTATTCCTGAGGAGGCAGCTGCTGAGAGGGACTTGAGGAGGCTTCTGGGTACGGGCTGGGTTCCATTTCTGGACCTGGCTGGGTATAAAGCTGACCACCTATGATTTGTTTACTTTTATGTATAAATATTACACTTAAAAATGAAATAAATAAAACAAACAAAAACAACAGTAGTCTGGTGTTAAATCAGTTTGGGATCAAATGGACAGATTTGCTACTCTGATTAATTGGACTTGAAGTAGGAAATGTGAATAAAGATGTCTCAGATGGTGGGAAGCAATGTGAATGAGTTGAGGATTTGGGAATGGATATTCGGAGTTCTGTGGTATCGTTTTTACCCCATCAGTTGTAAACCAGAGTTCTTCTCATCTTTATCACACCTGACTTCAAGGGCTCTCAGACCTCTGGCTCTCATTTAAACTGTAAATCTTACACAATGCGAGCTCACCCACTGGGTCAGAGGCCGGCCTTTCCTCGGGTGTCTGCAATACAAACACCCACCCCTCACTCCCCTTTTGAGTCTGAATAAATCCTGAGGTGGCTGGAGAGGAGGCTTCACCAGCCTGAGTGACTGATGAGAAATCTCTCCCGTGAGACCTGAGGGGAGGGGCTTCGGAGTTTCCGCTTCTAGACCCCCAGCCGGTGACGTTACAGGTAGGAGAGGATGGTCTTCAGGTGATTGGAGAGCAGGGAGAGAGCCGCCCATTCTGTGAATCACAGGAGGTGACTGCGAGCTATCTGAATGGGACAGCTTGGCGCAGGCAGGGCTGAGAACCCCTCTTGGAAAACCGAGGCTGGCTTACCTAAGACCGACTGCTTCACAGTACTTTGAAACACTAGAAATCACTTTCAAGCTTTTCCAGAGGTGACACGGCCCACTCCCGACGGGGTGCAGCTCCGTGGCATCAGAGCCATCCAGCTCGGATGGCACATGGCCCTGTCCAGGCGGTCTTGGGGCGGCTCAGCTGGCTTGGAGAAAACAACACTCCTCCACGTGACAGTCCCCACATGCTGCGGACTTGAGAGGGAAATCCTCTGGATTCTGACAGGGCTCCTGGGGCTCCTCCTGGCCCAGCCCTGAGGCCGCAGTGGAAGAGAGCCTGGAGAGGCTGCGTGGTGCTGCCATTGCTTCTCCAGTGACCAGAGAGAGCTGCAGCCTGGACGCCTTTGTTCTTCTCATCCCCCGTGGCCTCTGCTGACTGGGGCCTCAGAAACCCATCCCCGCCTTTCCCTCTTTCTCCTCACTCACCTGCCCCTCCCTCCCTCCCGCTTACTCCCACATTTTATTACAGAGCAGAGGGCTTCTTAAACCTCACAGTTACCCAGAGTTTGCTCCCCAGTATTGTTGCTCTACAGGAATCAATTGCTATCCCTCCCATTCTCTCATGCTCTTCTCTCGCTTTCTCAGATTCTCCTGGCGCGTTCCTTCCCATGTCTACAAAGGCAGGAGAGAGAGGAAGGCCAGCAGAGGGCAAAGAGCACCAGAGCTGAATCAGGAGACAGATGAGCTGTTTGGGTTTGGTCCCTGATGTGGATGACTTTGGGCAAACAGTGCAGATTCTTGTCTGGGCACCAGTATTGTCATCTGTAGACGGAGTTGGGTCCCCCCATGGCAGAAACCCAATCCACATGCTGTGTCAGTATCGGTGCCATGAGGCTGCAGAGAATAAAGCTGTCCTGGCTTTTACAAACTCACTGAGTAACATACATTCTTTCTGACAAGCGCGGCGCCCCGCCCCACCTCCCCGCCAGGGACTGGATCATAAGTAGCTTCTTGTTGTCAGGTATAATTTAACACCTCATTTTATTTTTGAAAATTTGGTGAAATGGAGACTATTCAGAGCTTTTCTTTTGCTGCCAGATGTCCACATAATTGCTGGATCCTCTCAGTGGGGAAAATGGTCTTTGTCCTTACCTCAGGGTAGACAAGAACATGACAGCCAAGTCTAGAGAGATGAAATAGATAAAGCAAACCAGAGGTTTATAGAGCTGAGCCTGGCAGAGCTGGAAATAGAATTGTACTAGGAAAGAGCATTGGATTATGTTTGAATTTTTGCAGAAACCACTTAACCCACTTTTTACTTTGTATCTTATAGCTCCCACTAACCCTTATGTTCAAAGGGACAATCTTCTTTTGATTAAGCAAACCCAGATTCTTCTTATATTTGTGCCCACACCTGGTAATGATGTGAGCATGTTTTGATTACCTTCAAGCATCAAGGATAAGTGAGAATAAATGTTTCTCACTTTCTGAACAATTTACAGGGAAATGGGGTTTTGTTTGATAAGAAGGGAGGAATATAAATGGGGATTTCTGTATGAATATTCAAAATACAAGCCAAAGAATCTGAAGTTTATGCTGGACTCAATACTTCAGTATGACCTAAGGATTAAATTTCTATCAGAATATGAACTATGTTGCTTTGCCTTAGGAAGGAGAAGAAAATAAATATATCTCAGTGCCTGCTGTGTGCTAAGCACTTTATATATGTTAATTTATTTGATCATGAACATAAATCTCTAAGGAGATATTTTATTCTCTTAACAAATGAAGAAACATGAAGAGGATATTCAGCAGCTATAGAATCAAAGCCAGAATTATAACCCACACTCCGAAGCCACTGTTCCACGTGGTCTTGTTAAACCACATCTCTACCATCTTTTCCCACCACATTTAATTTGGCTTTTAAAAATTAACGCATTCATCAGTTCATTTCTTTTTGGCTGGTTGGGTCTTCGTGGCTGTGAGGGCTTTTCTCTAGTTGCGCTGTGCGGGCCTCTCGTTGCGGTGGCTTCCCTTGCTGTGGAGCGCCGCTTCAGGGCACACGGGCTTCAGCAGTTGCGGTTCCCAGCCTCTAGTGCACAGGCTCAATAGCTGTGGTGCACAGGCTTAGTTGTTTCGTGACATGTGGGATCCTCCCTGACCAGGGATTTTCCTGCATTTGCAGGTGGATTCTTTACCACTGAGCCACCAAGGAAGCCCTTTGTGAAACTGAAAATCTCTCAGTCATGTCCGACTCTTTGTGACCCCATGAACTATACGGTCTGTGGAATTCTCCAGGCCAGAATATGGAATGAGTAGCCTTTCCCTTCTCCAGGGGATCTTCCCAACCCAGGGATCGAACCCAGGTCACCGCATTGCAGGTGGATTGTTTACCAGCTGAGCCACAAGAGAAGCCCAGGGAAGCCCTTAGTCAGTTCAGTTGCTCAGTCGTGTCCAACTCTTTGCGACCCCATGGACTTCAGCACGCCAGGCCTCCCCGTCCATCACCAACTCCCGGAATTTACCCAAACTCATGTCCATTGAGTGGTGATGCCATCCAACCATCTTATCCTCTATCCTCTCCTTCTCCTCCTGCCCTCAATCTTTCCAAGCATCAGGGTCTTTTCAAATAAGTCAGTTCTTCACATCAGGTGGCCAAAGTATTGGAGTTTCAGCTTCAGCATCAGTCCTTCCAATGAATATTCAGGACTGATTTCCTTTAGGATGGACTGGTTGGATCTCCTTGCAGTCCAAGGGACTGTCAAGAGTCTTCTCTAGCACCACAGTTCAAAAGCATCAATTCTTCAGCACTCAGCTTTCTTTATGGTCCAACTCTAACATCCATACATGACCACTAGAAAAATCATAGCCTTGACTACTTTGTTGGCAAAGTAATGTCTCTGCTTTTTAATATGCTGTCTAGGTTAGTCATAACTTTTCTTCCAAGGAGAAAGTGTCTTTTAATTTCATGGCTGCAGTCAAGCCCTAATTTAGTTTTAATTCATTTTGTTCCTGGTCATGTGCTAGTGGTGTGGCAAATACCAAAGAACAAGATGAACCGCTTTTGGAGGGGTTACTAATTTGAGAGAAATTAGAGCCACAGAAATGAAGTGAGTATATTTCATGTATAAAACTCAACGTGTAGGAAGATGTTGAGTTAACAAGTACATGAAATTTAACTGAGTGAAAAGAGATGAGTATTAAATGAAAGCCTATTAGGAATCTATCCTGGAACATATGCGAAAGGCTTCATGCGAGAGATGGCACTAGGCATTGAAAGATAAAGTTGGCAAGATGAGCAAGGAAGGGTGGTCTCGCTGGTTTGGGTTAAGAAATTCAGTCCTCTATAGTGTTGTCTAGTTCTTTTTTTTTCTTTAGCTATACTGCCAGCAATTGAAGATGAGAAATGAGGCATCTTCTGATAATTACTATAGTTCAGCACTGGTCACACAGTAAGAATAAACAAATACTAGTTAACAAACTCTAGCTTCCCTGGCGGCTCAGATCAGTAAAGTGTCTGCCTGCAACGCAGGAGACTGGGGTTCTATCCCTGGGTCAGGAAGATCCCCTGGAGAAGGAAATGGCACCCCACTCCAGTACTCTTGCCTGGAGAACCCCATGGATGGAGGAGCCTGGTGGGCTACAGTCCATTGGGTGGCAAACAGTCGGACACGACTGAGCAACTTCACTTTCACTTTCACAGTTACTTGGTACACTCATGCAATCTATGAAAGTACATATATATATATATATATATGCACCTGCTGCAAGTCCTTTTTTTAAATTTAAATTTATTTATTTTAATTGGAGGCTAATTACTTTACAATACTGTATTGGTTTTGCCATACATCAACATGAATCTGCCACGGGTGTACACGTGTTCCCCATCCTGAACCCCCCTCCCACATCCCTCCCCGTACCATCCCTCTGGGTCATCCTGTATCTTGCATAGAACCTGGACTGGCAATTCGTTTCTTATATATTATACATGTTTCAATGCCATTCTCCAAATCATCCCACCCTCTCCCTCTCCCACAGAGTCCAAAAGACTGTTCTATACATCTGTGTCTCTTTTGCTGTCTCGCATACATGGTAATCGTTACCATCTTTCTAAATTTCACATATATGCATTAGTAAGTGCTTTAAATTTAAATAACCCGAAGAAGGGAACCTAAGTCATAGGTCACCTTCACCATAAGTTTCTCACTTATGCAGTTGATTTTTGCAACTATGTCAGGCTATAATGATCTTCCCTCATAGCTCACTGGGTAAAGAATCTGCCTGAGGCAGGAGACCTCGGTTCGATTCCTGGGTCAGGAAGATCCCCTGGAGAAGGAAATGGCAACCCAATCCAGTATTCTTGCCTGGAGAATCCCATGGACAGAGGAGCCTGGTGGGCTACAGTCCGTGGGATCACCAAGAGTTGGATACGACTGAGTGACTAAGTACATAGCACAGAGGTTTTGTAGTTGTATCTCATTGTGGCATTTCTGATGATCAGTGATGTTAAGCATCTTTTCGTTTTTCTTTTTTTTTGCCATTTGTGTATCTTTTGTAAAGTGAATGCCCAAATCTGCCCATTTTTCATTGATTACTCATTGTTGAGTTCTAAGAGTTCTCTGTATATTCTGGTACTTCATCAGAAATATATATTATAATATTTTCACCCAGTCTGTATTCTTTTCATTTTTTAGTGGTATTTTCCAAAGAACCTAAACTTTTAATTTTGATGAAGTCCAATTTGATAAAAATTTCCCTTATGGTTTGTGCTTTTTGTGTCCTGAGGAGTCTTTACTCACTCCAAGATTACCAAGTCTTTCTCTTGTAGGTTTATGGGTTTAGCTCTTATATTTAAATCTATGTTCCATTTTGAGTTAATTTTTGTGTGTCATGTGAGGGAAGGGTTGAAGTTTATCTTTTGCCTAGGAATATGTAATTGTTTCTTCAACATTTGTTGAAAAGATTATCCTTTCCCCATCAAATTGCTGTGGGGAAAAAAAAATTTTATTTACTATCTTCATGTAGGCCTAATCTGGACTCTCCTTTGATCTATATGCCTATTGTTCCAATGACACCAAACAGTCTTGATTACTGTAGTATTATTATAAGTCTTGAAATACGCAATGTAAATCCTCTAGCTGTGTTCTTCTTTTTCAAAATTGTTTTGGCTTATCTAGGTGCTTTTTATTCTCATATAAATTATAGAATCATCTTGTTTATTTCTATCCAAAGAAAAGGCTAACTGCTCTGTCTAGTTAGCCTCTCATTCCACACCATTCATCTCTATTGCTTCTTTTCTTTGTAGCACTATTTGTAATTATATTATTATTTGTTTATTCACTTGGATGTGTCTGCTTCTCTTGCTGAATAGTAAGAATTGCATTGAATCTAAATATCAATTTGAGGAGAATTCACATCTTACATTATTTAGTTTTCCAATATTGAGCATACCATATTGCTGCATTTATTTAGGTCTTTAATTTTTCTCAGCAGTATTTTCTAGATTTCAGTGTAGAAGAATTGCAAAAACTTTGTTAAATGTATCCCAATGTATTGCATGTCTTTAAATGCACTTATATATTGAAATTTAAAGTTATCATTTTTTCCTTGTAATATGTATGAGTAAGATGATTTTTTAAATCTTATACCATATGGCCTTGTTAAATTCACTTACTCATTTGTAGATTTCTTAGCATTTTCTGTGTTTATAGCTATATTTTCTGAATGTGAAGACGGGTTTACTTCTTCCTTTCCAATCATTTATTGTTATTGTGTATATTTGTGCATTGTGTAATGTGTTCCTTTTATTGTTGAGTCTTACTCTACTTTTGGATAACCCCAACTTTTTTCATCTATTTACCTAGTAATCAATATTTGGGGTTATTTTAAGTTTTGAGGTATTACAAACAAAGCTTCTATGAACATTTGTTTACAGTTCTTAGTGTGTACATGGGTTTTCATTTCTCTTTGGTAAATACCAAGGATTAGAATGGCTGGCTCATGTTTACAGGTGTACATTTACCTTTGCCTGCCGGTAATGCAGGAGACCCAGTTAGATCCCTGGGTTGGGAAGATCCCCTGGAGAAGAGAATGGCAACCCACTCCAGTATTGCCTGGAAAATCCCATGGACTGAGGAGCCTGCAGGCTACAGTCCATGGGGTCGAAAAGAATGGGACACAACTGAGGGACTGACACTTTCACTACCTTTGTGAGAGAATGCTAAACTACTTTCCAAAGTAGTTGTGCTATTTTACATTCCCTCTAGTGGAAAACTCCATGAATTTGGGCTGCACGCAGCAATCACGTAAGGGAAATTTTGAAAATGCTGATGTTGAGGTCCTTCTTCCAGAGATTCTGGGTTAATTGGTCTGGGGCACAGCTTAGACATGGGGACTTTTAAAAGCTCTCCAGGTGACTCTAAAAATAGGAAACTTTGAGGAACATCATCATAGTACATTATTTTACACATTACACATAGAAAACAAAACTAGATATGTGGTTGCTGTTAAAAGCTAATGTCAATAAGTACAGGATGGTCAATATCTGGTGTTTTTTATCCATGATAATTGTATGGCCTGTCATGTGTACCAACAAGGTTAAAACTCAATTTTAGTGTTCAGAATCATCATATGAGTCCTCCCACCCCATCCCCCAACCTAACCAGCACTAATTCACAGAAAACCCTGCATCCCTCGCCAGACCTCCCCCTCATTCTGACCTTGGAGTTTTCCAAGGTCAGTTCCTTGCCGTTTACTCAGTTCTAAGGGCCGGTTCTTCTTCTAAGCATCTCACAGAGAAAGAGGTGTAGAATTTGCTCCCTCTTGCAGCAGGTCCTCCATCCTTTTCTGCCACACGAATACATGACCCTTATTTACGGTGGTCTGTGGCCACAGGGGTGGCTTTGCTGGAAGCACCCAGCAATAGCTCTTCAGTTATTAGAAAAATAATAAAGTTGTACTTCACCAGGCACCTGCCATATCTGTTTATCTACACTTCCAAATCTCTAACTGAAAAAAAAACATGAAAGGCTTTTTTCTTTGGTTTGTTTTTTCAGTTTTGTTTTGTTAGCTGGTAGATGGAACTTGAGCCAGAAATGCTTCCTTTTAAAAGTAGCTACTGATATCTTTGCCTGCCTGGGACTTAAGTGTCCCCTTTCAATTATCCAAGCATAAGATGAATGGACAACGTAATGTCCTGGAGGGTAGAAAGACATTTATGACCTAAAAAAGGAAGTTTTTTGCTCATCGCAGTGGTCCATGTTATGAAGTAGTGTCCCTCAGTCATGTTTGACTCTTTGCAATCCCATGGACTGCAGCCCACCAGATTCCTCTGTCCATGGAATTCTCCAAGCAAGAATACTGAAGTGGTTGCCATGCCCTTCTCCAGGGGATCTTCCCGACCCAGGGATTGAACCCAGGTCTCCTACATTACAGGCAGATTCCTTACCATCTGAGCCACCAGGGAAGCCCCTTTGTTATGAAGAGGTGGTCCATAAAGGGTTAAAAAAAGTTATAGGGAGGGAGATGAAGAAACTTTCTGGGATGAGAGATAGAAATTCTCTTATGTTTTGAAGTCCAGTGTGATTCTGACTGAAGTATGCGCCAACAGGAAAAGACATGGAGGGCTCTCTCAGGAAAACCCACGAGGAAGGAGGAGGGTCTGGCTGGTGACTTGGGCTGAGTAACAGCCTGGATGTCCTGTGAAGAGATCTGGTTCAGGTCAGCCCACGGTTGAAGCTAGAACACATCTCCAACTTCCCAGGTGTGAAAGGCTCAACCAAAATGCTTATTGTAGGAGCCCCAGCAGGGGGCCCTAGTCAGCCCATTGCCAGCCCCGAGTGTGCCCTGTGTGAGAGGGGCAACCCAGTCCCCAAAGCAGCCTGCTGGAGAACTTAAATCAGCAGCTAGTAGTCACACACAGAATAAAAAAATGTTTTCTATTGAAGTATAGTTGATTTACAACCTTGTGTTAATTACTGCTGCACAGCAAAGTGGTGCAGCTACACACAAACATACACTCTTTTTTCATATCCTTTTCCATTATGATGGCTTTTGAGCTCTGAATCAAGATATGTGCTGTAAGTGTAAAATGTAAATGGACTTTGAAGACAATATAAAAAAGATTGTAAGATATCTCAATAATTTTTACGTTGACAGCATGTAGAAATGACAATTTTTTTATACGCACCACGTTCAGTTCAGTCACGTCCGACTCTTTGAGACCCCATGAACCACAGCACTCCAGGCCTCCCTGTTCATCACCAACTCCCGGAGTTTACCCAAACTCTTCTCCATTGGGTCGGTAATGCCATCCAACCATCTCATCCTCTGTCGTCCCCTTCTCCTCTTGCCCTCAATCTTTCCCAGCATCAGAGTCTTTTCAAATGAGTCAGCTCTTCGCATCAGGTGGCCAAAGTATTGGAGTTTCAGCTTCAGCATCAGTCCTTCCAAAGAACACCCAGGACTGATCTCCTTTAGGATGGACTGGATGGATCTCCTTGCAGTCTAAGGGACTCTCAAGAGTCTTCTCCAACACCACAGTTCAAAAACATCAATTCTTCTGTGCTCAGCTTTCTTTATAGTCCAACTCTGACATCCATACATGACCACTGGAAAAACCATAGCTTTGACTAGACAGACCTTTGTTGGCAAAGAAATGTCTCTGCTTTTTAATATGCTATCTAAGTTGGTCATAACTTTCCTTCCAAGGAGTAAGCATCTTGTAATTTCATGGCTGCAGTCACCATCTGCTGTGATTTTGGAGCCCCCCCCCCAAAATAAAGTCTGCCACTGTTTCCCCATCAGTTTGCCATGAAGTGATGGGACCAGATGCCATGATCTTTTTTTGTTTTCTGAATGTTGAGTTTTAAGCCAATTTTTTCACTCTCCTCTTTCACTTTCATCAAGAGGCTCTTTAGCTTCTTTACTTTCTGCCATAAGGGTGGTGTCATCTGCATATCTGAGGTTATTGCTATTTCTCCCAGCAATCTTGATTCCACCTTGTGCTTCATCCAGCCCAGCATTTCTCATGATGTACTCTGCATATAAGTTAAATAAGCAGGGTGACAATATACAGCCTTGACATACTCCTTTTCCTATTTGGAACCAGTCTGTTGTTCATGTCCAGGTCTAACTATTGCTTCTAACTGTTGCATACAGGTTTCTCAGGAGGCAGGTCAGGTGGTCTGGTGTTCCCATCTCTTTCAGAATTTTCCACAGTTTCTTGTGATCCACACAGTCAAAGGCTTTGGCATAGTCAATAAAGCAGAAATAGATGTTCTTCTGGAACTCTCTTGCTTTTTCCATGATCCAGTGGATGTTGGCAATTTGATCTCTAGTTCCTCTGCCTTTTCTAAAACCAGCTTGAACATGTGGAAGTTCACGGTTCATGTATTGCTGAAGCCTGGCTTGGAGAATTTCGAGCATTACTTTACTAGTGTGTGAGATGAGTGCAATTGTGCGGTAATTTGAGCATTCTTTGGCATTGCCTTTCTTTGGGATTGGAATGAAAACTGACCTTTTCCAGTCCTGTGGCCACTGCTGAGTTTTCCAAATTTGCTGGCAAATTGAGTGCAGCACTTTGACAGCATCATCTTTTAGGATTTGAAATAGCTCAGCTGGAATTCCATCACCTCCACTGGCTTTGTTTGTAGTGATGCTTTCTAAGGCCCACTTGACTTCACATTCCAGGATGTCTGGCTCTAGGTGAGTGATCACACCATTGTAATTATCTGGGTTGTGAAGATGTTTTTTGTATAGTTCTGTGTATTCTTGCCACCTCTTCTTAATATCTCCTGCTTCTGTTAGGTCCGTACCATTTCTGTCCATTATTGAGCCCATCTTTGCATGAAATGTTCCCTTGGTATCTCTAATTTTCTTGAAGAGATCTCTGGTCTTTCCCATTCTATTGTTGTCCTCTATTTCTTTGCATTGATGACTGAGGAAGGCTTTCTTATCTCTCCTTGCTATTCTTTGGAACTCTGCATTCAAATGGGTATATCTTTTCTTTTGTCCTTTGCTTTTCGCTTCTCTTCTTTTCATAGCTATTTGTAAGGCCTCCTTAGACAGCCATTTTGCTTTTTTGCATTTCTTTTTCTTGGGGATGGTCTTGATCCCTGTCTCCTGTACAGTGTCACGAACTCCGTCCATAGTTCATCAGGCACTCTGTCTATCAGATCTAGTCCCTTAAATCTATTTCTCACTTCCACTGTATAATCATAAGGGATTTGATTTAGGTCAGACCTGAATGGTCTAGTGGTTTTCCCCACTTTCTTCAATTTGAGTGTGAATTTGGCAGTAAGGAGTTCATGATCTGAGCTATTATTGTCACAAATTTATCTGTTTATTTATTTTTTATTTTTGGGTGTGCTGGGTCTTCATTGCTGCAAGGGCTTTTCCCTAGTTTCACTGAGTAGGGGACAGCTCTCTAGGTGCAGCACACGGACTTTTTGCTGTGATGGCTTCTCTCGTTGTGGAGCACAGGCTCTAGGGCCCTCGGGCTGCAGCAGTTGTGGCACGTGGGCTCGGGTGTTGTGGCTGCCAGACTCTAGAGCACAGGCTCAGTAGCTGCGGTGCCCGGGCTTAGTTGCTCTGAGTCATGTGGGATCTTCCTGGATCAGGGATCAAACCCATGTCTCCCACATTGGCAGATGTATTCTTTACCGTTGAGCCACTAGGGAAGGCCTAAAAATACCTTATTGAAACTAATTTCATCCTAATGTGGCCACTGAAAAATGTTCAGTGACATACATGGCCCATATTTTTAGCTTGCATTGTATTTCTTTTTTAAAAATCTTTAAATTTAGTTGATTAATTGTTTTGGGTGGCTTTGAGTTCTTTGTCGCTGAGTGTGGGCTTTCTCTGGTTGCGGAGAGTGGGTTTCTCACTGCGGCAGCTTCTCCTGTTGCAGAGCACAGGCTCTGGGCATGTGGACTTCAGTAGCTGCAGCATGTGGGCTCAGGGGTTGTGGCTTGTGGGCCCCTAGAACATATAGGGCTCAGATGTGGTATTGTGGTATTGTGTTATATTTCTATTCCCATTCTCAAGACTGGAGTCATTTGGAAGCAAGGACTATCCGCTAGGATGCATCAGTGTTCTTATGAGAGAGACCTCAACTCAAGTGGTGTAAATAATAATGAGAAAACAGACTGAGGCTAGGAAGTCTGGCGTTGTTAACACAGTGGTTCAGCAGCATCATTAGGACTGGGGGCTTCTCACTTTTCCACTTTACTTTGATTTGGTTCAGCTCAAGGAGAATATGTATCTGTGGAGGTCCCCAAAGTCACATGCACACATTTTTAATGTCCAGAGGAAGTAAAGAGGAGGGAGTGGTGACTTGTCTTCTCTCTCTTTCTAGGTTTGAGGAAATCTTCTCCAGACGTGCCCTCCCTTCCCACCTCTGCCACACTCTTATGTCTGATGGACCAGAATTGGGTAACATAGTTCATGCTGAGCCACTCACCAGCTAAGTAACTGGATACTTCGCGGCTTGAAGTAATGTGGGGTGAGACATCTGTTGGAAAGAGAACCAGGACCGGGACAGGAAGAATGGCTATTTTGGACTAAATAGTAAGCCCTGACATTCTTGGATAATTCAGAGAGAGGGCACATTTCTCACAAGGGTCTTTATACATTCTGCTATTCCAGCTGAGCTGATTTAGTTTGAAACATGATAGAGCTGCTGTTTTAGTTGTATCCTCAGGCTACTGAAGTTTAATAAGTATGTTTACATAAATATACCAACAAAGCAAATAAAATCTAATAGCTCAGTGTGGTGACATGGAGAGAGCACTGTATCTTCATCGAGTGAAAGTCACTCAGTAGTGTCCAACTCTTTGCAACTCCATGGACTATACAGTCCATGGACTTCTCCAGGCCAGAACACTGAGGTGGGTAGCCTTTCCCTTCTCCAGAGGATCTTCCCAACCCTGGGATCGAACCTAGGTCTCCTGCATGGCAGGCAGATTCTTTTACCATGTGAGCCACAAGGGAAGCCCAAGAATACTAGAGTAGGTAGCCTAGCCTATCCCTTCTCCAGTGGATCTTCCTGACCCAGGAATCAAACCAGGGTCCCATGCATTGCAGGTGGATTCTTTACCAATTGAGCTATCAGGGAAGCCCTATGAATGGAATACAAAACATTTAAAAAAATGTCATACCAAAGGGTTCAGGACATTTTAATATGAGGGGGAAATGGGGTGGAGGGTGGTTTCCACACACTATGCAGCAATTTTGGGAACACCAGCTTAGTGTCCTGCAACTTAATTCTGACACTGTGAACTAGAAGATAGTGTCAGATCCCACCAGTTAAGGGCTCAGGCTCAGTCCCACAACACTCCCCCCCCCGCCCCTGCCACCCCCCCGTTGGTGTCAGGTAACAACTGAAAGTCCAAGTTGTCACCTATGCTTCTGGCTCAGAAGTTGCTGCTTACGGCTCAGAGGTTCCCATGACCCCCTATTCAGGTTCAGTTGATTTGCTAGAATGACTCACAGAATTCAGGAGGAAACCAGTTTACTTAACTAGGTTACTAGTTTATTATAAAAGGATCTGGGACTTCCCTGGTGGCCCAGTGGTTAATCCTCTGAGCTCCCATTGCATAGGGCATGGGTTCCACCCCTGGTTGGGGAACTAAGATCCCACATGCTGCTTGATGTGGCAAAAATAAAATAATAAAGTAAATCTCAGAAACAGCCAGATTGAAGAGATACATAGGGCAAAGGTGTGGGGAAATGCTGAGGACCTTCCCTGAATCTCCATGTGTTCCTCAGTCTAGGAGTTCTCTGAACCCTAGCCTTCTGGGGTTTTATGGAGATTTTATTACCTAGGTAATAAAATTACCTAGGTAGGATTGTTTAAGTCATTGGCCATTGGCTTTTTTTTTTTTTTTTTTTGAGGAAAAAACAAGGACAATTTTTTTAAATTGGAGGATAATTAGTTTACAATGGAGAAGGAAATAGCAACCCATTCCAGTACTCTTGCATGGAGAATCCCATGGACAGAAGAGCCTGGAGGGCTACAGTCGACAGGGTCGCAAAGAGTCAGACACAACTGAAGTGATTTAGCATGCATGCAATTACTTTACAATCCTGTGTTAGTTTCTGCTATACAACAATGTGAATCAGCTACAGGCCTGCCTACATCTCCCCTGCCCTTGGACCTCCATCCCCCGCCCCACATCCCCCACTAGGTCCTCACAGAGCACCCAGGGAGCTCCCTGTGTCAGAGCGCAGGTTCCCATTATCTGTTTTACACATAGCAGTGTTTATATGTTAACGCCAGTCTCTTGATTCAGCCTCTGTTGTCTCCCCTCCTCTGGGGGACGAGAGTGGGTTAGGGAGTGGCACTGAAGTTTCCAGCCCTCTAATCACATGGTTGGCTTCACTGGCAACCGGCCCCCAGCCTTAGATGCCTCTAAAGTCAAATCTTTAACATAACAAAAGACTCCTTTCACTCACATCACTTCTGAAATTCCAGTGGTTTTAGGAGCTCTGTGTCAGAAACAGTGGTGGATATACGTATTTCTTATTACAAAGCACAGTATCACTGATACTCAGAAACTAAAGGAAAAATCTCTTTCTAAAATTAAAAATAGCAAATGTTTGGAAAGTTGAAGTCATGGGGCATGTGGAAAGTAGATTCTGTCAAAGTTCCTTTGTAAATGGGGCTAAGTGAACTGTGCATCATGGTGGACCAGGTTTTCTGAGTTAAGCAGGGGGTGGGGGCAGTACCTCCACAAGGGAACTGGGACTGAAATAACTCAGCTGACCATTCTGCAATGGCCAGACAGGTTCCACTTGTCCAGAGGGGCACAGACTGGAACTGGAATCTGTCTAGGGTAAGAGCCACCACATGGTAATGCTCAACCGTCTGATCGAAGGGCCTGTGGCTATTCAGTTCCCAGGCCGTCCTAGCAGTCATGTCATTCTCAAAGTCAGCCCCAGGGATTTGGGGCTTTAAGTAGGCCTAGGGTTTCCAGATTTTTTGTGTGTAGTGCCCACTCCCTACATTCACCCCACCATTTGAGCGTATATCTCCAAAATGTCTGTCTAATTATACAAGCAAGCAATCATATCAGTTCACTATAAAATATATGCAAATGAAATTTTTTAAGGATAGGGAAAAATGTAATAAACCATGCTTTAAGGTTTCATGCTAATATAATGACCCTATTTGATCATGAGTGGACATCAGCTGATATTAATTGAGGTTTTCATTGATGTTCAGTTCATTCAGTTCAGTCACTCAGTCACGTCTGACTCTTTGCAACCCCATGGACTGCAGCATGCCAGGCCTCCCCGTCCATCACCAACTCCCAGAGTTTACTCAAACTCATGTCCATTGAGTTGGTGATGCCATCCAACCATCTCAACTCTGTCCTCCCCTTCTCCTCCTGCCTTCAATCTTTCCCAGCATAATGGTCTTTTCAAATGAGTCAGTTCTTGGCATCAGGTGGCCAAAATATTGGAGTTTCAGCTTCAACATCAGTCCTTCCAATGAATATTCAGGACTGATTTCCTTTTGGATGGACTGGTTGGACCTCCTTGCAGTCCAATGGGCTCTCAAGAGTTTTCTCCAACACCACAGTTCAAAAGCATCAGTTCATCAGTGCTCAGCTTTCTTTATAGTCCAACTCTCACATCCATACATGACTACTGGAAAAACCATAGCCTTGACTAGACGGACCTTTGTTGGCAAAGGAATGTCTCTGCTTTTCAATATGCTGTCTAGGTTGATCACATCTTTCCTTCCAAGGAGTGAGCATCTTTTAATTTCATGGCTACAGTCACCATCTGCCATGATTTTGGAGCCCCCAAAAATAAAGTCTGCCGCTGTTTCCACTGTTTCTCCATCTATTTGCCATGAATTGATGGGACCGGATGCCATGATCTTTGTTTTCTGAATGTTGAGTTTTAAGCCAACTTTTTCACTCTCATCAAGAGCCTCTTTAGTTCTTCTTCACTTTCTGCCATAAGGGTGGTGTCATCTGCCTATCTGAGGTTATTGCTATTTCTCCCAGCAATCTTGATTCTACCTTGTGCTTCATCCAGCCCAGCATTTCTCATGATGTACTCTGCATATAAGTTAAATAAGCAGGGTGACAATATACAGCCTTGACATACTCCTTTTCCTATTTGGAACCAGTCTGTTGTTCCATGTCCATTTCTAACTGTTGATTCCTGACCTGCATACAGGTTTCTCAGGAGGCAGGTCAGGTGGTCTGGTATTCCCATCTCTTTCAGAATTTTCCACGTTTCTTGTGATCCACATAGTCAAAGGCTTTGGCATAGTCAATAAAGCAGAAATAGATGTTTTTCTGGAACTCTCTTGCTTTTTCCATGATCCAGCGGATATTGGCAATTTGATCTCTAGTTCCTCTGCCTTTTCTAAAACCAGCTTGAACATGTGGAAGTTCACCGTTCATGTATTGCTGAAGTCTGGCTTGGAGAATTTTGAGCATTACTTTACTAGCGTGTGAGATGAGTGCAATTGTGTGGTAGTTTGAGCATTCTTTGGCATTGCCTTTCTTTGGGATTGGAATGAAAACTGACCTTTTCCAGTCCTGTGGCCACTGCTGAGTTTTCCAAATTTGCCGGCACATTAAGTGCAGCACTTTCATAGCATCATCTTTTAGGATTTGAAATAGCTCAAGTGGAGTTCCATCACTTTCACTAGCTTTGTTCATAATGATGCTTCCTAAGGCCCGCTTGACTTTACTTTCATTGATGATATAGCATATAAATCTGTATTTCAAAAATACAGATTCAGTCTTTTAGTATTTTTGGCAGATTTCTTTGCAGATCTGATTATTTTGTTTTTACTTTGTATTATGGATGAAAGTGTAGGAAAAATGTCAGCTCTTTCATCTTCTTGCTCTTTGCTTAAGCTTGCACTATTAATATTCTATTTAATTTGTAGTTTTCTGGCAGGAATATTTTTAAGCCAATTGTTCCAATTGTTAGTTGGCAGCATACAAGCTGTACAATGTTATAATGCACTGAAAGAAAATGAAGGCAGGATGGTGTAAGGGTGAACCCCTTCCCACTGTGGAACTCCCAGTTTTCCCTCAGGATAATTTCAGCTCTGTGATGTATGACCATCTTATATATGGACCAGGTAAGAGCTCCAGTGTCATCAAGTATATTCAGTGTTGATAAGTATAAATGTCTTATGGAAGAGGATAAATACAAATATCTTTGAAAGTTCTGCCCAGCCTTCTTTAGAGACCAATGGCTTGCACTTTCTCATTTGCTAATTCAAGTTGGAGATTCTGGGAGAGTATAAATGGTTGTTTAAAGGATGTTTGTTGTTGTTCAGTTGCTAAGTCATGTCTGACTCTTTGCGACCCCATGAACTACAGCGCACCAGGCTTTCCTGTCCTTCACTATCTCCTAGAGTTTGCTGAAACTTATGTCCTTTGAGTTGGTGTTCACACGATGTTTAACTAAGTCCTTTCCACCTATAAATATACCATTTCTATATGCCATCTCAGGTATCTTCTTGCCCAGTAGCTGACAAAGGCTTAAGAGAATTCAATTTTGTCTCAGTAGAGGGCGTCCCTTCCTTCTAGGAATGTAGCAAGCCCTTAGCAACAAGAGGCTGTCTTAAGACCTGGGACCTATGAAAAGAGGCCATGAGAGCAGTCTCTGTATCTGTAAGGGCTAAATGAAGTTCACTCATTATTCATTTCCTGCGGGAACTGAAGTTCAGAGAACTGCTCAGAACTACATGCCTGGCTCATGACTAAACCCACACCTGAATTCAGGCCTGCCACCCTCTGTCCAGTACACTCTCGAATATTCCTCACAGCCTTCTGATGTGTGCTTGTTAAGCAGTAGTAACACTAGCCCATTTTTACGTAATGTGATTGTTGATATAGCTGAGTTTTAATCTATCATCTTATTTCATCATTTCAGTATGTCCAACCTCTTCTATGAGTCTTCTTTTTTAATTTTTAAACTTTTTGCTGCACTTGGTCTTCTAGTTGTGAGCCAGCTTTCTCTAGTTGCTGCGACTGGGGGCTACTCTTCATTGGGGTGTGCAGGCTTCTCATTGCAGTAGCTTCTCTTTCTGCAGAGCACAGGCTCTAGAGCTCAGGTTCTGTAGCTATGGCATATGGGCCCAGTTGCCCCGAAGCATGTGGGATTTTCCTGGATCAGGGATCAAACCCGTGTCCCCTGCATTGGCAGGCAGATTCCTAACCATTGGACCACCAGGGAAGTCCAGCTTCTGTGATTCTTTGTTTTCTGACTTCCTTTGGATTAAGATTTGTTTATTATTATTATTTTCTCCTGTCCTTCTTCCAGTGTTAGATTAAAAACTATTTTCTTAATATTTATTGCTTTGTTTTTAACTTTGGATTAACTTCTCTAAGTCTAGTATAAATTTTTTATATATATATTGATCTTTGCCGTTGGCCTATGCAATTCAGAAATATAAGGACACTTTAATCTCATTTAACCACATCTCAATTCATTTGCTATTGTCAAAATTTTAAAATCTATATAATTTTAAAATTCCATAGATACTTTGGTTTTTTGCTTTTCATATTTTCCTTTATCCCAAACTTTCCATCTGGATTATTCTACTTTATTTTGACATACATCTTTTAGAATCTCCCAAACTCTCTTTTAAAAAAGTATTCATTCATTTTTATTATTGAGCAAGCTCTCTCTCTCTCTGTATTTATTCACACACATACTAGAAATATAATTCTAAGCAGGCAGTTGCTTTCTTTCTGTGTGTTAATAATACCATTTTACTGTCTTGTGATTTCCATTATTGATTTTTAGAAGTCAACTATCAATTTAACTTTATATCTTTGGTACTATGCCCTTTTCCCTATGGTTGCTCTCAATATACAGTATATATACAGTTCTGTTTCTTTGACTTACTATGATTTTATGTATCTGGGAGTGCTGAGTACATATACTGTATAGAAACAAATAGGCCTCTTGAATCTATGGACTGATGTCTTTCATTAGTTCTGAATATTGTCAGCTATTATATCTTAAAAAACTGTTACCTTTGGCTCTCTCTCTTCCTCAAAAATAAAATCTTACTCAAACAAGGGTCTCTCTCTTGCTTTTTTCTTCAAAAATAGCAAGGTGGTTTTATAGCTCATGGCTAATGATCTCAACAGATATTAACTCCGGTGCTTATGAGCCTATTTAAAATTTTCTGTTGTTTTTGCTGGCTCATGCTCAATGTGTTTTGTTTCCCTGTATGACTGGTGATTTTTGACAGTGTGTTAGACATTATATTTCGAAAACTATTTGTAAGAATAATTTGAGGCTTAGCATGATAGCATCTTCTTCCAAGAGGATTTTCATTTGTCTCTGCCAGACACCTGATGTCCTACCAGTCTCGATCCATCTCAAACCAAGTTCAAGGCTTGAGGTTCCAGGGCCCACCCAGATAGCATACAGTCAGAAGGAAATTCAGTGCAGAGATTGGTTTACTCATGATTCACCTTACCTGAAGCTGCAATTCTTTGGGACCCTAGTTTAAAGTGGAGGTAGTTTATTAGAATTTCTACCCTTGGTATGTTGTAAGTCTCACGTTTTGCTCCCTGGCCCCAGAAATTTGTCAAAAGTGCAGCTCAGTTTTGCAGCTATTTCTTTAGGACTTGCAGATGCTCTGAGAGAAAAATCAGATTTGAATATCAGTCTTGTTCTCTGGGTTCTTTTCTTCTTGATTTTGACTTTAAACTCCTCACTATTTTGTCAACATTTTGATGCTTTTAAGAAGATGTTTTTATATTTCATACAGTTTTTAAGGTTTCTTTAGTGGGAGGGTTGACCCAAATTCCCTGGTCATCAATTATGGGGAGTAAAAGTTATATTTTTTTTATTCATCAGAGAAAAGAAAAATTTTCAGTCTTCTATTTTTAATTCACACTCATCATTTTGCTAGTTCCTATAAAGCACTTTATACATGCCAAAGATGTACTATATCCTATAGAACCAAAACTACTTTGTAGTACTCATCCTTTCAAAGAACCCAATATGATATGATATGAAATGGTCCATAAGACAATTTGAAGTCATGATGTCTTCTGGTCTTTGAAATTCAGTCTGATAAACTTGCCCCACCAACTCAAAATAATGGAAGATCCAGTGATCTATATATAACATACATACAAAATATCATAAATTTATTAAGGGCAATTTCTTTTTCCACTGACTGAAAGCCTTTCTCTCTTTTCTTGTCTCTTTCAGATGTTTTGTCTATCTTCATCATCTCAACGAGGCCTTCCCTAAAGATCCTATTTGAAATTGCAAACTCCCCCTTATTCCCATACATTTTTAAAATTTTAAATGTATTTATTTTAATTGGAGCTAATTACTTTACAATATGTATTGGTTTTGCCATACATCAACATGAATCTGCCACGGGTGTACACATGTTCCCCATCCTGAACCCCCCTCCCACCTCTCTCCCTGTACCATCCCTCTGGGTCATCCCAGTGCACCAGCCCCGAGCATCCTGTACCCTGCATCAAACCTAGACTGGTGATTCGTTTCTTATATATTATACATGTTTCAATGCCATTCTCCCAAATCATCCCACCCTCTCCCTCTCCCACAGAGTCCAAAAGACTGTTCTATACATCTGTGTCTCTTTTGCTGTCTCGCATACAGGGTTATTGTTACCATCTTTCTAAATTTCACATATATGTGTTAGTATACTGTATTGGTGTTTTTCTTTCTGGCTTACTTCATTCTATATAATCAGCTCCAGTATCATCCACCTCATTAGAACTGATTCAAATGTATTCTTTTTAATGGCGAGTAATACTCCATTGTGTATATGTACCACAGCTTTCTTATCCATTCATCTGCTGATGGACATCTAGGTTGCTTCCATGTCCTGGCTGTTATAAACAGTGCTGCGATGAACATTGGGGTACATGTGTCTCTTTCAATTCTGGTTTCCTTGGTGTGTATGCCTAGCAGTGTGATTGCTGGTTCATCAGGCAGTTCTATTTCCAGTTTTTAAAGGAATCTCCACACTGTTTTCCATAGTGGCTGTACTAGTTTGCATTCCCACCAACAATGTAAGAGGGTTCCCTTTTCTCCACACCCTCTCCAGCATTTATTGCTTGTAGACTTTTGGATCACAGCCATTCTGACTGGTGTGAAGTGGTACCTCATTGTGGTTTTGATTTGCATTTCTCTGATAATGAGTGATGTTGAGCATCTTTTCATGTGTTTGTTAGCCATCGTATGTCTTCTTTGGAGAAATGTCTATTTAGTTCTTTGGCCCATTTTTTGATTGGGTCATTTATTTTTCTGGAATTGAGCTGCAGGAGTTGCTTGTATATTTTTGAGATTAGTTGTTTGTCAGTTGTTTCATTTGCATTATTTTCTCCCATTCCGAAGGCTGACTTTTCACCTTGCTTATAGTTTCCTTTGTTGTGCAGAAGCTTTTAATTTTAATTAGGTCCCATTTATTTATTTTTGCTTTTATTTCCAGTATTCTGGGAGGTGGGTCATAGAGGATCTTGCTGTGATTTATGTCAGAGAGTGTTTTGCCTATGTTCTCCTCTAGGAGTTTTATAGTTTCTGGTCCCATACTTCTTAATCTCCTGCTGTCCTCTTCTTCTCTCCATCACTGTCCACTATCTTACACACTATATATTATATATCCTGGCTATATTCATCCCTACCCCTCCAATCTTAATAAATCTGCTTAACCTTTCAAGTTTTTATTCTTCTAAATGTGAAAATCAGATCAAGAGAATTATTCCACGATTCATCATATGTATGTTTCACAGATGAGTGTAGTGATAGATTAGAAAGTGATTCTAAAAAAAAAAAAACTATTTTAATAACAAAAAAGGAGAGAATTCTAGAAGTGAAAATTGCCATATTCCAAAAAAAAAAAAAAATACTGGTTGGGCTTTACAGTAATAGAAAGAATAGGAAAAAAAGAAATTAGTGAACTTTAAAATAGTTCAGTAGAAATGATCCAATATGAAGAACAGAGAGAAGAGAGATTAAAAAAAAAAAGAAGAAAAAGAGCAGATCTGTAGGGCCTTGTAGACATTATCCAAAGGTCTAGTATGTGTGCAATTGGAGTCACTAAGGGAGAAGAGGGGGAAATGGTGCAGCAAAGAGTATTTGGAAAAAAAAGAATAGATTGAAAATTTACAAGTATGGAGAAAGAGATACAGACTTAGAAAGGAGAGCAAACCCCTCACAGAATAGATTTTAAAACACACACACACATATGCCCAGACATATCAGAGTCAAATGGCTAAAAACCAAAGTTAAGGAGAAACTTCTTGAAAGAACCCATATGATTTTGTTATAGATTCTACCCCAGGTGAAATACTTCAGTTACATTTTAGTGGACTTGGAGTACTGGGGAAAACTTTTCCTGGAGAAGAAATTGCTGCTTTTCTCTACAGCACATCCATTATGTGAGAAGCTCATTGATAGTGAGGGTTAGATAGATGGAGGCTGGTGGATGGAAAGATTAGCAGCCATTCATTTCAGTCATGGTTTGTAAAGCCTTCTGGAGGGAGAAGGATGCTACAGGCTCTCTGGAAGACATAAAGATTTTGACCCAATGACTCTGAAATCAGGGAAAGAGAAGTGAGATCCTCATGGTAAACTTGAGAACCGTCTGACCAAAAAGTTGAGTGCTTCTTGAAGCCAGGGGGATTTTTGAAGTGGAATTAGAGGAAAGAAATTTGGGGGAAATGGGAAAGACCCAGAAGATTTTGATTATTTGACAACATTTATTTCCTTAGCGTTATTTTCCTCCTTTCTCTCACAATTTAGTCTAACCTTTCTTGGGGTGGGTAGGTCTCATGAGAAAGTACTTGGAAAAATATGAAGGCTAATTCTTTCTTTTCCCCTTTCACAAACAAATCACACAGTTCTGGAGGTAGCTCTAGAGAATTCCATCTTCAGGGCAAAAATGTGGCCCCATTTTAGCAAATGTGGCCTCTTTAGTTACTGAAGGATGATTTTAATGAAAATAAATGAGACCACCAAAGGTTAACCCAAGGCTTGCTGCTTGTTATCTGCGGCTAGCATTTTCCGTACTAGACTGGAAACGTCATGATCTTTTGTTTGTGATGTAAGCCTCTTTTTCTCCTTTTGTTTCCCTTTCTCAGTCCTACCAGCCATCCCTCATCATCTTTGTGTTTTAGGAAACAACATTCTTGAGGAATAGAAGAGCCGATCAAATCCAAGAAAGAGTTGACTGTTGGTTGCCTGACGCGGAGGCAAGGACCCAGGGCTGGTCCCAGGGCTGCTCATGGAGGGGAAGGTGCTTCTCCACTGCATCGCGGCAAGTCTTCCAGACCTGTCTGTAGCTCTTCCTGTAACCAAGAGGCCTTTTCCTGTGTTTAAACTCACCACCAATGGCTATCCTACCAAAGGTAAACAGCACGGTCTAAGCAAACGGCTCTTTTCCCAAAAGAAAGCTTTTAACTTTTCTTTTGGAGGAGAGAGAAGAGGGTTGTTTGAGGACTGGGTGGAGGAGGAGAGAGGAGACATGAGACCAGAGGAAACCCAAGTGACCCCAAGCCCTGCCCTGCATGTTTTTTCTTTCTTTCTTTTATTATTTCTCTCTTCACCTCCCTCATTATTTTTGGCTGGCTCTTTGGTGCAGGGCGCCTTCTATTCCCCGGCAGTTGCTTTGAACATCAGTCACATCAGGTCAACTGCCAAGCTGTGAGCCTCTGGTCACATGGCTCTGAGGCCTCCAGTTTGACAGCTTCAAAGTGCCTCACATGTGGTGATTTGCCTCCTTTGGGCTGGATGTTAAAAGAAGGGGAAGCCTGTACAGACCCATGACACCGCTGGAATTAAGGCTGGGAGATTCTATCTCATTTTTTCAGAAAAAATCAGGACCAAAGAGGAGAGCTGGGGAAACCACTGCCAGGCCTTGTGGCCAGTTAAGTGGAAGGACGAGGGACGGGTCTGCTCGTGTGTAGACCCGTGGGGCTCTTCCCAGTCTTTGTGCTTAAAACTGTGTTTCTCAAGGAGTCAGCC
The DNA here is from genome assembly GCA_006408695.1 of Aepyceros melampus. Taxonomy (NCBI): domain Eukaryota; kingdom Metazoa; phylum Chordata; class Mammalia; order Artiodactyla; family Bovidae; genus Aepyceros; species Aepyceros melampus. The sequence continues at coordinate 104,034 of SJXQ01004017.1, forward strand.
TGCCTCCAAAATGCCTCAGCGATGGTGACCTTTGAGATGGGAGGAAGGAAGGGAGGAGAATGCTTAATGGGTGGAATCCCACCCTCCTCCTCAGTGGAGTCTCTTCTCATTGCTCTCATTCGCTCATTCATTCACTCAGCTACTGTCTACTGAGCAGCTTCCATGTGCCCGTGACCTCCAGACACTGGAGATACAGCAAGGAACCAGCAAAGTCTAGGTTCTTACGAAACTTACTGTTTGTTTTCTGTGTTAGTTTCTAAGTAAGATTACGTTTCAGTCAAAGGATTCTATCCATTTTTTTCTTTCAAATAGAATAAAATCTTTCCAATACCTAGCTTTTGAAGCATTAACTGGACTCATCTGACACTCACAACATTAAGTAGAGATTGTGCCACTACATAAAACAAATTAGCTGCGATCTTCCAGCCTCTAACAGTTTAAAATCTCCCAAGAAAACACTCCTAAAAAGAGAACTTGCCCAGAGAGTATCACTCACTGATGAAAGTGGGAGAGAAATAAAGATACAAACTGATAGTATGGATGGTGAGCCGAACACTAATAGTCCATTATATGACTACCATGGGTCACGGGTATATTCACTTCTCAGGAATTTCATGTAGCATACGATAGGCATGTGATCTTTTAACGCTGCCCCCTTTGTTTGGTGGTGGGTGGAGGTGAGTGTAGCAATCAGTTAACAGCTTTGATGAGTTTCAAACTGGGATAGCCACCAGCAAATATTCTCATGTGGGAATTTTGGTCTGAAAAGTTAAGGCCTAAATTAAACAGCAGCCTTCTCTGCTAGTGTATTATTAATAATTATCTTTTACGGTATAACAAATTACCCCAAAGTCTGTTGCCTGTTTAATTGCTAAGTCATGTCTGACTCTTTGGCAACCCCTTGGACTGTAGCCCAGCAGGCTCCTCTGTCCATGGGATTTCCCAGACAAGAATATTGGGAGTGGGTTGTCCTTTCCCTCTCCAGGGGATCTTCCTGACCCAGGGATCAAACCTGTATCTCCTGCACTTTCACCAGGGCAGCCACCCCAAAACTTAGTGGCTTAATAAAGCAAATGTTACCTCACAGTTTGTATGGTGTCAGGAGTTTAGGGACAGATTAGCTGGATGGTTTGACTCAGGATCTCTCATGAGGTTGCCATGGCAGAGACTTCAGGCTTCTGAAGGCTTGACTGGGCTGGATGACCCTTTGCCGAGGTCCCTTCACATTTAAATTTTACTTTTTCATGTAGACTCTTAAATAAATCACATTTCACTATATATTTTAAAAGCAAACCACTGCACCATTATCACACCCCAAAGAGTGATAACTCTTTAATATCTTTTAAAAATAGTTTGTTTTCAATTCTAAAATGTTTAATTCAAGAAATTTCACATTAAAAATTCATATTTTCAGGTTTTTTTTTTTTTAATTAGATGACTGGTCACATTAGGCTTGTGTTCTTACAGTGTCACAGGCCACTTTGGATGTGTCATGGACTACTTTTCCATGATTCTGACACACCCTATTATGTTACACATGGGGTACTGGTTAAATGAACTTGCTTGGTTCATTTAATATTTGAGTTTATCCCTGGTCTGGTCCAGGGAGGCTGAAAGGTGTGGCAATGGGGTTTAAGAAGGGAGAAGCCTGACTCCTGGTGTGAGTTGGATCCCTGAAGATTAAGAAAGAAGACAGGCTACAGAAACCTTGGGTCTCACCTACATAGTGCTGTAGAGATGACAAGGATAACCATAGAGATCTGGTTAGTACAGTCTTAAAAGACCAGGTAGGCTTTCTTTTGACAGCATTTGGCACTGAGGGTGTAGAGGCACCAGCAGAACCAGGCACCTCCGAGGGGACTGCGAATCGCCAACATGCACCAAGGCTTAGCGCTTTTTTCTTAGGGCTGTGAAAGTCCTGGGTCTGGTACAACCAAAGCAAGGGTGTGAGGACCATGGAAAATAATGACACAGAACTTTAGCCAACTTTATCAAGGAAGGGAACTCTAATCATGCTTACTGTAATGTGTAAAAATGAAGTTGTTTCTTGTCTCTTGTGTGCTACTGAAACATAGGATCTCAAGGCACTTGGAGAGAGCCTGTCAGTAGAATAGACCTGTATGACCACTCTGGAGGAAGACTGCGGAAAAATGAGCCCTACTGAACAACGGAAGTGAGTATTGGAGGAGGGTGCTTGCTTACCTCCGGCCTGACAAGAACCACAGGTGCTTTTTACCACAGCTACTGCCACTCCCCAACTTAAAAATGACTATGTGTATGCACGCACAGTCGCGTCCGACTCTTGCGACCCCATGGACTGTAGCCCACCAGGCTCCTCTGACCATGGGATTCTCCAGGCAAGAATATGGAGTGGGTTACTATTTTCTACACCAGGGGATCTTTCTGAACCAGGGATGGAACCCCTGTCTCTTGTCTCCTGCATTGGCAGAGGGATATCACGAGTCACCTGGGAAACCCCAACTTAAAAATGTTCATTGGTTGATATCAAACATTGGGAGCTCAGACCTCATTTTTCTGCAGAAGCCATGTGTTCCTTGGTGATTAAATCCACAGGCCAGCTCTTAAGATTTAGTCCTGTAACTAACTCCACTTCACAGACTTTCCTTAGGGAATTTCAGCATGAGTCCTAATGTTGAACACCTAGAGTGCGTTTTCCCCAGCCCTAGTAGCTCAAACGCTGAGTTCTGCTCCATCTCTGAGTCTCCCCTCCTGGGCCAGCTTTGAAAATGCCCCCAGCTTTTCAGTAGCAGCACTCGGTGTGCTAGAGCACCTGTCGCCAACCTTTTTGGC
>SJXQ01004017.1:107120-136208 GCA_006408695.1 Aepyceros melampus
GGGGAAGGGGGGTTGGGGGGTGGTTCAGGCAGTAATGCAAATGATGGGGAGTGATCTTGGGAGCAGCAGGGGAAGCTTCACTTGCCCGCCCTCCGCTCACCTCCTGCTGTGGGGCCTGGTTCCTAATAGGCAGCAGACCTCTACTGGTCCACGCCTAGGGTTAAAGACCCCCGTGCTAGAGGAAAGGAAACTCTGTTGGGCGAATATTAAGAAATGCAGGCATGGGGCTACACATGAGGACAGTGATGCCAAGGCAAGCAGACAGGAGGCCAGGGTGGAACAAAGGCAGGTAGGTACTCAGCGACAGAGGCTCTGGAGATAAGGGGTGGAGTGGGGCACGGGAGAGGGTGCTGCTGTTCACAAGTGTGAATCTCTCATAAGCCAGGTGCTCGTGTGCCAGGCAGTGCCTGTATTCACTCCCCAGTAAAATCTTGTCACCCAGCATATCAATGTGGCTCTCAAACCTCTCTAGGCACTAACACAGCCACCTGCAGCTCCTGACGGCCCTTCTGTCCCAACCACATTTAGACTAGACTTTACAACTCTCCACCTGCTTCCTCTCTTGCCCTCCATGAACCAGTCTTTGCACAGTGACCCACATAGGCTTTCTAAAATGTAATCTGAGTATGTCCTTCTCCTGTGTGAAATATTTCATGCTTCCCACCCCTCTGAAGATCTAGTAAAGAATCTGAACTCAGACCCCTGGCTGCCCCTTGCAAGACTGTTGCCTCCCCAGCTTTGCCTGATGCGTGCCTGCTCCTTCTTCAGGCCTCCACGTATCTTTCATTTTCTTAGGGAAACTTTTCCTGACCTTTTGTCCAGATTTGGTACCTGACTACAAGCTCTCCTAGGTCTTAGATTTCCTCCTCTTTAGAGCGTGGACTGCAATTTTAATTGTTTAGATATCCAAGCATGTTTTACTAAATTGAAAGTGTCCCTCCTCTGCCAGAAAGTAAATTTCACATGTACATTGCCCATACCTGGCAGGGGGCCTTCTGGTTTATAAGACAGGCTCACTAAATGTTGGAGAATACACCTTTGTGCCACACATTTTTGCCTTTTCTACTATACAGCATGTTCTCCAGTTCTAGAGACCAAGTTTTACTATGTGACAGGCAGTGTTTATTTAGAGGGCAGGGTAAGTTACCTTTTGTTGAAATAGGGCTCTGAGCCAGAATTCCCTGGGTTTGAAATCTTACTAATTAAGTGATACTGGAAAGTTGTGTAATGTCTCCATGCTTCAGTTTCCTCATCTGTTAAAAAGAGGAGGAGATAAAGGGCAAAAGAGCAGCAACTTCAGTGGGCTGTTGTGATGAGTAAATAAGTTGTGACACATAGTTGCTTAGAAAAGACTTGGCACGTGGCATGCGTTGGAAAGATTTTAGCTCTTCTTCACTCCTAAGACTATGAAAAATGGGTGTTATGTTTAGTGTCCCCACTCCTCAAATGAAGACACTAAATCCATAAAACAGATTTTTTTTTTAGCAACTTGTTTATAGTCCTTCATAGCATCATTTCATGCTACAAAGAAACTAAAAATAAAGAAATAAACGAATGTTCTCAAGTTTGGGGAGTTGGGGCTTGGAGGATATTAGGGCTTGGCAAGACCAAGAAAATAAATCAAAGGAACAAAGGAAGTTTCAAAGCAGCTTCAGGCGCGGGACTTGGCTCCCTCTTTTGCACGTTAGTCTAACACGTGAGAAGCCTGCACGAGGGAGGGCAGACTCAGTTGCCATAGAATCTGGAAGGGGGATGGCGAGAACATGGAGCATGACTCAGAGCAACAGGAACCAGCATCTCCAGGTTGTAGCAGGAAGTGAGAACCGTGACTCTCAACCTGTTCCAAAGCTCCGCAGGAACTCTGCCAGCATCTCCAAAGACATCACTGTGTCCTCAAGCTGAGTCCACTTGAATTCAAGAGAAAAAGCCATGCCATGCATCCCATGTGAGAGGAAGTGGGCATAAAGAAGCCAAACAAAGGGCCGTGAATCATTGGAGTGGACATTCTTCCTGGAGAGAGGGGAGTCCTGCACCAGGCTTTAAAAGACATCTGGCAGGGACAGGAATATTCCTGGCAGCCTGCTGGTAATGGCCCCGAAATAGAAACAGCCCAAATGTCATCTTCAGTAGAGTGGATATATAAAGTGTGATGCAGTCACAGAGTGCAGTACTCTCCAGCAAGACAGGGACTGAGCCACACTCAACAACAGGGGCAAATCTCACAGATGTAATACAGAACAGAAAACACAGTTCAGTGCCATTTGTTTTGTAAACCATGTAATATGCATCTATGTCAGGTTTGAGAACTGAGGACTGTGTGGCCCTTGAGGAGAAGTAGAGGGATGGAGGATCACAGGGATCTATTGTTAGGTTGCTCTTCATCAGATGTGTTTGTTTTATAAAACTTCACTGATGTGTATGCTTACTTTTTTGCATACTGTTCTGAAGATACGTGTGTGGGCTCAGTCCCTTGAGTTGTGTCCTACTCTTTGTGACCCCATGGACTTTCTGTGACTCTTTTCCAGGCTCCTCTGTCCATGGGGTTTCCCAGGCAAGAATACTGGAGTGGGTCGCCATGCACTCCTCCAGGGGATCTTCCCAACCCAAGGATCAAACCCATGTCTCCTGAGCCTCCTGTGTGGCAGGCAGATTCTTTACTTAATGAGTCATCAGGAAAGCCCATTCTGAACTTACCTTATATTTCAAATCATTCTTCATTTTCCCACCCTCTATGGCCAGGGGTTGAATGAGTCTTGGGGTAAAGAGATAGCCCTAGAGCTCTCAATAACCAGCAGCTGGGAAAGTACCAGTTAGGATGCTTCAGAAGCGGGAAGCCATTTTGAGTAGAGTTTGTGTTTCTGCAGCGCTGGTTCTGAGTCTTGGGTCACTGCTTTTGTCTCACTGAATTTTAACCTTGGTGTTTATCCTTGTCCCCTGATGTTATAGTCCTCTCTAATCGAATGACCTCTGTGATAGCTAATGCAATGCGAGCTCACCCGCTGATCAGAGGCCAGCCCAGAAGGTCTGCTTCTACACAGGCCTTTCCTCGGGTGTCTGCAATACAAAACCCATCCCCCACTCCCCTTCTGAGGCTGAATAAATCCTGAGGTGGCTGGAGAGGAGGCTTCACCAGCCTGAGTGACTGATGAGAAATCTCTCCCGTGAGACCTGAGGGGAGGGGCTTCGGAGTTTCCGCTTCTAGACACCCAGCGGGTGACGTTACAGGTAGGAGAGGATGGTCTTCAGGTGATTGGCAGAGCAGGGAGAGAGCCGCCCATTCTGTGAATCACAGGAGGTGACTGCGAGCTATCTGAATGGGACAGCTTGGCGCAGGCAGGGCTGAGAACCCCTCTTGGAAAACCGAGGCTGGCTTACCTAAGACCGACTGCTTCACAGTACTTTGAAACACTAGAAATCACTTTCAAGCTTTTCCAGAGGTGACACGGCCCACTCCCGACGGGGTGCAGCTCCGTGGCATCAGAGCCATCCAGCTCGGATGGCACATGGCCCTGTCCAGGCGGTCTTGGGGCGGCTCAGCTGGCTTGGAGAAAACAACACTCCTCCACGTGACAGTCCCCACATGCTGCGGACTTGAGAGGGAAATCCTCTGGATTCTGACAGGGCTCCTGGGGCTCCTCCTGGCCTAGCCCTGAGGCCGCAGTGGAAGAGAGCCTGGAGAGGCTGCGTGGTGCTGCCATTGCTTCTCCAGTGACCAGAGAGAGCTGCAGCCTGGACGCCTTTGTTCTTCTCATCCCCCGTGGCCTCTGCTGACTGGGGCCTCAGAAACCCATCCCCGCCTTTCCCTCTTTCTCCTCACTCACCTGCCCCTCCCTCCCTCCCGCTTACTCCCACATTTTATTACAGAGCAGAGGGCTTCTTAAACCTCACAGTTACCCAGAGTTTGCTCCCCAGTATTGTTGCTCTACAGGAATCAATTGCTATCCCTCCCATTCTCTCATGCTCTTCTCTCGCTTTCTCAGATTCTCCTGGCGCGTTCCTTCCCATGTCTACAAAGGCAGGAGAGAGAGGAAGGCCAGCAGAGGGCAAAGAGCACCAGAGCTGAATCAGGAGACAGATGAGCTGTTTGGTTTGGTCCCTGATGTGGATGACTTTGGGCAAACAGTGCAGATTCTTGTCTGGGCACCAGTATTGTCATCTGTAGACGGAGTTGGGTCCCCCCATGGCAGAAACCCAATCCACATGCTGTGTCAGTATCGGTGCCATGAGGCTGCAGAGAATAAAGCTGTCCTGGCTTTTACAAACTCACTGAGTAATGTCACATTCTTTATGACACACACACACATATATTCAGACAGAGAGATAAATTGATACATAATTACTGGGGGAAGAAAACTGGATAAATGAAGGATCTTATAGTCTACTATAAGATCCAATATATAGTCCAATAAAATCTTGCAGAGAAAATGAACCAGATTCATCCTTTCCTTGAATTCACTTGACTTGTTCCTTGTGTTCAGGTGTGATGCTCCACCCCAGTTTTTCACCATTGGTTGAAATAAGGAAGCGCTTAAAGTTGAGCTTTTTTTTTTTTTTTTTTTTTTGCCGCCACAACGATCTGCGGCTGGTTCCTTCTTGTGGCAAAAAACGATCTTAACCAGATGAATGAAGGGCATGGGACACACAACACAAATCAGAACTGTAAGCCAGCTTATTCCTGAGTGAAACACACCCTAAACAGAGCTTGTGCTTGCCCTTTGCACTCCTAGGACTCCCTAACTGGGTAAAGAATAGTCCCACAATTATCTAGCTGCTTGTAGTCAACCTCCCATTCCTTTTCAAACTTTGTGGATGACTTACCTAAGACCTGTGCAATATTCCGAAAATAAATTAGAAATCACCTTCTGGTTTTTCCAGAGGAGACTAAATCCAAAAAGCACTAGGAATATAAAGGACATGACGATGTGAACAACAGTTCTGAGATAACTATGTCCAGCAGCAGTGTGGTGAGTTGCTGCTGTTGTTTTTCATCCATCAACAAAGATGAAATCTTGGTCCTCTGCATGAGGCTCAGTGACCAATGCATGCATCTGTTGTTTGGTCCTGGAAGAATGGAAAGCTCTAGAGTCAAGCTGAGGACTTGCCGCAATGCGGTGTTTCACAGAGCCCAGGGAGAGCCACACATTCGGGCTGACCTGTGCACTCCTGGCCTCACAGGCTGCAGGTTTGCCTTGGTGAGCATGACAGACTGAACTTTCCCTCCATCAGAGTGGATGAGATGGATTTGTTCCCCTTTCGTTGTATCTTTTCTGCAAACTAGAGGTCAGGCTGCAAGCTCAGGAGAGTCTGCCTTTCTGGAACACCATTTGTTTGGACAGGACAGGCCAGTAAGGCTTTTCATCTCTTTAAAGCTCCCAGGGCAGAGAGCATATTTGAGGAATTCCTTTTTTCAGTTTTTTTTTTTTTTTTTTTTTTTTCCCTTTCCAACATTTTGTTTAAGAGAAAATGAGATGTCTATCTTCTGTTTCCTTATTTTTTTTCAGGAAAGCAAAGGGTTGTTGACTTCCTCCCTCTCCCCTCCCTTCCTTCCTTCTTCCCGAAGGTACTCATCTGAGAAAAAGAGAACGAAGTATTGTTCCTGTTCTCTTTCTTAAGTCATTCGAAACACTGTCCTTGCGAGTTCTTTAAGTTCCCTGCAATCTGTACACAAGGAGGGAGAAAGAGAGGGAGAAAGACAGAGAGACAAGGGATCAGGTAAACCTCGGGGGCGGCTGCAGCCACTCAGACTCAGGAGCTGGTAAGTTACCCACGCAATCCTTTCTACTTCCATTTCAATGTCCTTGCGATGGATGTTGCTGTGGGCATCTTCCACAGAAAATGCCTTATTGGGTGTAATCCTTAATCAAAGGGTGTGACTGAAGGATGGCCCAGAATTGAAGCTTGTATGTTTTTTTTTTTTTTTTTTTTTTGAGAGAATACTGATGTTCTGCAGGGTTGAGCCTGGCAGAACTGGACATAGCATTGCACTAGGCTAAGAAGGACATTGTGTTAAATCTGAATTCAGGCACAGATAAGCTGCTGGGTTAACCAAGAGCCACTGGAGTGTTGTGTCTCACTGAGAATTTGCTCTTCCTCAGTGCTGTGTCCTGGGAGCCTTCTCAGCGTGTCTGTTAAGAACTGTGGTTTGATCTGGGGATTTTGTTACCCATTGTCTTGATGGAGGTGCCTGCTCTCTTCTTTCCTTTTCATTCAACATCCCCCGCCTCAAAGAGGACTGTTAATTTGTGACTGTTATTCTGCCTCACTGAGGCAGGAGGAAGAAAAAGAAGAGAATGTCACTTTGAATGTCACTTTGTAAGGGGGTGGGGTATGCTTATGTGTTCAGGCTCCACATGTGGGTTGAGTGTAAATTTATTATCCACTGTCAATTGAAGATGTTATCTGCCGCACAAAAGAGGGCAAAGATTTAGGGGCAAAAGCAGCTTTAAGTTTGGAAAACAACATACCACTAGGATAGGAAGACTGAGATCGATCACTTGCGTCAGGAGTGAAAACCCCAGCAAAACATTGAAGAATGTTTATCCAGTGCCTGGTTTTTTAAGCATCAAATAGAATACAGCAAACCAGTCAAGATTATACACACAATTAATTTTTAAAAGCCTATCTTGCTTCATTTAGACTCATCAGAAAGTATAATGTTACAAAAAACTCATCATGGCAAGCCACAAGGGAGTCAAGATCACATTGTCAAAAATAGACCAGCAAGGTTGCTCTGAAAGACTGTGTATATTTACTAGTATTAATCATCCAACTCAGAGAGGTGTTGAATGGCTGAAAGACAAAGGACAGGCAGAGGTTTTTCTTATATTCATTTCTATGAAATTTGCTGACTGAAGTCATCTGGGATGTGAAGGGTGTAATAAAATTAGCTGTTCTCTCGTTTATAAATTAATTTGGCCAGACTATGCATTACCATGCTCAAGTAATTAATCTTTATTTAAAACTGAGCCATCTTAATAAGAGTAAGAAAATGTGATAAAATTGGACTATTATGTGGTCTTTGTTCCATTAGTCAGACTTCTTTTTTCTTCTCCTTTTTTTTCAAGAGACTTTCCTTAGGAGCACTATAAAATGAGCAATGGGAAAGAGATATGATAGTGTTTTCCTGCTTGTGGAGGCAAAATTATACTAATAATAACTGAAAGTGGTTTCTAGCTCCCCTACCACCTACCCTTGTTCACCCCATTTCATAGATCTTCAGGTCAAAAGATAGCCGGGACTGATCAGCTTGGGCATTTTTTTTTCTCCATTTTTTATCAGCAAATGTGACTCAGTAGGAAAACTCAGGGCTGCATTTTTCGTGCTTCTTTCAGTTTCATTTTTCCTTGATAATATATTTAATTTTATGCCCAATTAGAACAACATCAGAGGATACTATCTCATTTGGGTTATTGGATAAAAGCATCAGATGCAACACAATATGAAAAAAATGACAGCAGAGTCCCACTGACAAGTAAGGCAAAAGGTGGGTCTGCCTATGGCACAAAAAACAGCCCCTCCTGAGCCTGTGTCTCCAACGTGGCCCAAGATTAAGGCGCTCAAGATAGGTTCTTTTCTGTAAAAGAAAAAATATATATTCAGTATTTCCGTTTGAGTTGTTAAGTCATTGCCATGAGAATGTTGGATACTGGGGGGAAAATGCAGCTCCCTAAAGAAGAAAGTCATTGACAAGCTTAACCTAATTGCTACTAATCTGTCTTCACTCAATTCCAAGGAGTGAACTGGCCTTTGTGGAAACTTCCAGTGTATGATTCTTACTCGGAGTCATCAGAGGCTCTTCTGTGATATCATTAAGGAAACTCCAGCTTGAAATGAGCCAGAATTTGACACACAGAAGGTTGCATTAATTAATTTGTGCCAAAGTTGTACACATAACTAAACCATAAATTTGCTGTGTAAATGTTAAATCATGTTAGGATGTGTCCTGTGGGCTATATGTGAATTAAATGTGAGCAAGCAGAACATCAAAGCACAGGCTTTCTTGTTATCCAAATGTGGGTTTGAATTCCAGCTTTGTCACTTACTGGGTGACACTTATTTTGGCCAGGTAATTAACTCCTCTAAGCTGCAGTTTCCTCTAACGTAAAATTGCATCATTGTAATCGAGTTGTAGTGAGGATTAAACAAGATTATTTAGTAACACAATTAATACATAGTATGGTAAGTAGTAGGAGTCAACCCATGTCACATGTAATTTTTAAGTCTTCCATTAATACTTACAGGTACTGTCTTTTGAATGCAGAGAGTAGAATATACACACTATAATTTGTATCATGATCCTTGATCAACACCATACCACGTCTGCCCAAAAAAAAAAAAAAAAAAAAAAAATCATCCCTCATAGCTTTGAAGTTGGGCACACATTGAGTGAAGCTATCCTGAATCCCAAAATCTTGTAAAACAAAGGAAAGCAGAGTTTAATGTTTTGATATTTATCTCTGCTGATGGCAGAAACAGCCAGATTTAGCCTCATTAAAATGCCAGCTGTGTTCAGCAGAGAAAAGAGTAGGGGAGAGTTTGTCTTGGGATGAAAGTCTTCAATTTTCATCATGAAGAGACTACATGATGTTGTGGACGTTTCATTCTCCCTTTCACCCACTTCCCCAAGATCGTGAGCTCTGGGTTGTTGATGACCTTTTCCCTGGCAGTGGAGGGCTAGAGGCATTTTTTTTTTTTTTTTTTTGGAGACCATTGTGGCAGTTCGTGACTCAGCCAGAGACGAAAAGATTTGAAGTGACATGTTCTCCTCACAGAAAAGACTAAGCACGCTCAGTGACCCCTCTCCTCAAACATTTTAGCGGCAAGCCACCTATCACCAAAAAACAGAACGCGGGTATCGCTACTCTGTGTGTGTGTGTGTGTGTGTGTGTGTGAGAGAGAGAGAGAGAGAGAGAGAGCTCCAACTGCTATTTTTCTCTCACTCTAAACTTTAAAACCTACATGCTAGTTAGTCTATCAAGTAATAATGATACTTAGTTAAACTTCCCTCTCCACTTTACCAGAACAAAACACAACCACAAAAACAACCAGAAATCAACCACCAATATCCCAAACCGTTGAGGTTCCTTTGTTAGAGTCAGAGGCCCTGAATCAATAGAGACTTGCTTGGACAACCTAACCTGTGGAGAGCAGATTGAAGCTGTGTTGTTCTGCCCTAAAGTGCAAAACAAGCGTCTTCTCAGGTGGCTTGGAATAAAAGAACAAAGACCAGACTGGGAGTCAGAGCGCTTCTGCCAGCCTCTGCCGCCCTCTCCACATATGAGCTGACAGGTCTGCCCTTGCTTGGACCTCAGTTTTTCTGTAAAATGATGAAGTTGGGTGAAACCAGTGACCCTCCAGGGCGTCTGCGTGTGTGAGTGTGTTAGAGTTCATCTGGGACTTGTTTACACTCTTCTGCCCCCTGCACTAGGTGATCTAGAAGACTCCCATGCTGACATCCTGTGATTTTCTAAAATGGGTGATCACTGTTTTGTTCTATCTTCTTCAGGACTGCATTGGCATTAAAATGTATTTTTACATTTTTGTTCTAAGAACCATACTTTTAAGCATAATTCTTATTCGGCATTGGATGTTCTCTTTAGAAATTAGTTTCAAATATATCAATTGTTATTCTAGAAGCTGTTAGTTTTATGGAGTAAGGAATATGCAACCAATCTGATCAATATTCTATAATGACATATATTAAAAAGAGCAATTACTTATAAATATTAGAATTCTATATGATAGCACTTTTTGATTTATGCATTTATGTATTATTTGTCTCTTATAGTGAGCATGCATTCTTTCTTTAATCAAAGAAAACACAGATACTGTTTTTATATTCACTTTAAAGAATGTAGATTCAATATGAGTTTTTTGGTTGTATTTTCACCTTTTTACAATGTGTGTTATGCTGAGCCTTTATTAGAAGTTAGATCCTTGTCCCTAAGTCAATACTGACATGGAAAGGCGAAAGACTGATGGTGTTTGAAAAACCAGCACCCACAAGTCATGTTAAATCTGCTATCAAAAGAAAACTTTGTGTGGCTAATAAGTAGATCAGCGATGGATATAGTTCTCCACGTGACAGAGAGACAGCAGATACTCTGATGCACTGTCGGAAACAGCTAGCCTAATGATGCCTATTCTTTTTAATTATTCAAATATCAAATACATTTAGATAAAAGAATAAGAGCTTGTCTTCATCAGAAGTTATGTATAATACATAAATTCACTAGAAAGTAAGCACTGTGAGGGCCTTCTTTTGTTCACTGCTGTAAGCGTACAGCCTAGAATATATAATCGATGCACAAAATATGTGTTGAACGGATGATAAATAATGGGCTGTAGAGTGAAACACGCCATTTTTAGTTAATACTAAACACAGCAGTTAGTAAGTTAAAAATCAGTCAAACTCTCTGGGATTCCGGACAATGCCAAACTGCCGGCTTGACATGTTTATTTCCCACCCGAATTGACTGAATGGCTTACTCCTCCATCACATGCCTGGGGCTGCTACATGTATATTAATGTGTCATCTTGGTAAGGACCCTACCCACTTGTTCGTGGGTGATAAACATTTATCAGATACACAGAAAAGACTGCTGGTTGCATTTTGTTTTCCATTTCTTTTCTGGGCAGATGATGGGTTAGCACATTGTTTTTGGCGAGAGAGAGAGTGGTCATTTGTTTTTCCTTGACTGAGGCAGTCGTAAGCCAGGATTTAGCCTTGTAGGAAATGCTCAGTGCTCTCTGGTTTTTACAGGCAGGGCTGTAAATCCAAGTTAAAGGGATGCCACTCAGGTTGAGTTGACATAAACATGAAGGAGTGAATTCAGGGAGGGAAACGTGATATCCTTGTGGTGCACAACACCTTTTCCTTTATATAATTAGGCACTGGAGACAGCCAAAATGAACAAATACTGGACTGTGGCAGTTGTGCATTTACATGGCAAATGTAAAAGTGGTAAATATATGTATCAATATGATAACAACTTTGCTGTCTTAGTTGTTAAGACCTCTCATTGATAAAGCCTATCTTTTTATTGCCAAATACCAGGACCACACAAAGGAATTCTTCCCCCTTCTCTTTTCCTATGATCTATTACGGCCCCACTTTGACCTCACTCTGTGATGGCCACTGGTATTAATGGGGAATGAGATAACCACAAGAACACCACCACCACCCGCAGCATTTATGGAAGAGTTTTTAGCCAGTTTGGCGCCTGCCAAGAACTTTATGTACATTTTTTCACTTAACCCTCCCATTCTAAGAAGTAGGTGCTTTAGAGATGAGGAAAGGCACCTATCTTGTTTAACAGATAAGCTAGAAAATGTAAATGATTTACTCAAGGTCACTGAATGATGTTGCTTGTTTTCAGGTTTCTCATTAAAGAGGAAGCAGCTAATAACTTTTTTTATTATTATTAAGTATTCCTTAAGGTGTGCGTGCATCCTCAGTCATGTTGCTTTGTGACCCTCCCAGCCCCCCAAACACAAACTGTAGCCCACCAGGCTCCTCTGTCCATGGGATTCTCCAGGCAAGAATGCTGGAGTGGGTTGCCATTTCCTCCTCCAGGGAATTTTCCTGACCTAGGAGTCAAACCCACATCTCCTGCATTGCAGGCAGATTCTTTACTGCTGATCCATCAGGGAAGCCCATCCCTTATGGCAATGTTCCTCAAATGTAGTCAAATAACAAACAGTATGGTATTACCTGGGAATTTGTTAGAAAAGCAGAATCTTGGGCTGTATCCCAGAACCCCTGAATCAGAATTGGCATTTTAACATGATCTCCATATGATTCAGGTGCACAATCATGTTTGAGCAGCACTGCCTTAGGGTTTTGATCTATTGTATACACAGATTGACATAGGTCCCTGTCCTATGGAGCTACAAAGCCCTTTCATAAACTCTGAACTTGTGCAAGACAACATTACTCCCTCTTGGATAATGGTGTTATTGGACAAACCTCAAGTCTATTCAGCTCTGAGTAACATTAGGCATGACTTTTACGGTCTCAACTAGCAATGTTGACACCATATAAAGGGACCCTGATAATCTCAGAGAGTAAAGGTCTGGGGTATTGTTTTTCAAGTGTGTTCTGAGAGCCGAACATCAGAGTCACTGGGATAGATTCCTAGACACTTCTCCAGCTCTGATGAATCTGGGGAGGGGCCTCAGAGGGGAACATCTTCCTTGTGGTATCATCTTGTGGCTAATGGAAGACCTAGCAGGGGCAGTGACAAGTTTGGGGAACATCATTCCAAAAAAGTGTCCAGCTTTTTCAGCAGCTTGAAAAAAATATTTAAATGCAATAGTACAAGATAGAGTATCTCAGATTATCTTCTTCCAGGAAGAAGAGGTATTCTGCCAGCTTCCTCCTTGAAAGCTGGAGGACGGGGACAAGAGACCCCCTGCTACCCACCTCTGGGAAGAGGGGCAGGTCCCCAGCATCACCGCCCAGGAGCAGATGCCAGCACACACCCCTCACTCTTCCCAGTTCGAAAGAATCCTTAGAGCTTCCTCTGCACTGAGGACTCACCGTTCTGGCTTAGAACAGAAATCAAGAGGGGGCTATTGTTGGAGGGGTGGGGAAAGGAAGCCGGGCCGGAAGAGAGCGAGGGAGAGGACCGGAATAGCCTCTGGTTGGCTTGGGCCTGGACAAAACGCCTCTGCCTGGATGGAGGTAGTGGCTTCTCCCCCTTCATCGAGCCCCTCTGGCCCTCTTCCACAGGAAGTGTAGGGAGAGAAAGAACTTTGAGTTTTCGGTGCTGTTTTATGGAACACCCACCACAAAAGCCACTACTTGGCTCTTACTGTTTTTCTAATTCAGGTGGTTTTCTTCCCCATAGCATAGTGGAGCTTCCTCTCCTTCCCTCCACACCTAGTAGCTTTTTCAGTTTTAAAAAAAAATGTACAAAGAGGGGTCTTTCTTATGCTGAAAAACGTATGTATTGAAAACTTTGAAGGTGCTATACGGAGCACCATACTTATCCATTAAGGTGGGGCTTCTGAACTTTTAGAACTTGAATTCTTACGGTGAAGAACAAGCAAAAAGCTCTACAAGGTTACTCCCAGGTATATCCAGAATCCTAGCCCCTACTGGATTTTTTAAGAGAGCAGGGCAATCATGGTCTTTCTCGACACTTAGTAGATGACCAGTACACAACGCAGCAAGCAAGCTGATGTCTCCTTCCACATGCCCACAGCTCCTCTGCTCCCAGTGTTGTCTACACAACCCCCCCACCCCCAGGGATGGAGAATTCTTATCTGCTGGCTGTAGCCTAGGCCATGAGTCTTAATGAGGATGTTGGAGAAGGAGAGAAGAGCCTAGGTTTTGGAAAAGAAGGTGCAGCTCAGTAATACATCATTTTGGTGTATCTGCACAACCTTTAAGTGCTCAGTGCCTCACACTTTACACTAGCTCCTCTTGCTCTTTCTGAGCCTCCTAGGAAAGGAATTGTGGTATCACATACTTGGTGCCTACAGTTAGGAAGGACGTTCAGCTGTGAGCAGATCCTACCCCAGATGGATTAGGATAGAAAATGCCAAGTGTATTTGCCTTCAACCAATGTGGATTTTTTGGGAGACGGTATTGGTTTACTTAATAAAGTGTTATCTCTTTTGTTTGTCACATGTGCTTTACACACATGTGTATAAACACACATACATAGAGACTATCCAAAATCACTGGCTCTTATAAAAGGAAACTGTGGATTAACCCCAAATTGTTTATTTGACCAAGAATGTAGTATCTGATTCTCAGTCCCCTGTACTTTCATATAGATTTACTATTGTAATTAAAATTTTCCTACTGATGATTAAAAAAAAATCCCTGAATTTTGTTAGCTAGTGGCAGTGGAGGAGAAGAGAGGACTTGTGTTATTGCAAGAAATTCATAAAGTGTTCCATTAACTTATTGTGTGTTGATTTGAGAATGTTAATGCAGGAGAGAAAGCTAAACTCTGAGTTAGTGATAGAGGCTTGAGTGTGCTCATTGACACATGGACAGAAGGCAAGTGAGTGAACCTAAAAGCATATGGAAATTTAATATATGACAAAAATAGCATTGCAAATCAGAGAGGAAAGTTAGATTATGTAACTAATTGTTGGGACACCTAGGGAGAAAACAAACATATCTATTCTTTATTTCATAAAATTCAAGATAGATCAAAGATTTAAAATGTTAAAAATAAAAACATAAAAATAATAGGAAAATGGCAGATTTTTTTTTTTAAATCTCAAAGTAGGAAAAGTCTTTCTAGTTTTATCTAAAAGCCTTAACATCTGTTACACATTAAAATTAAAAAGCTTCTATAGGGCCCAAATTCAATAAGCAAGATCAAAATAGCAAAAAAACTAGGGGAAACATTCTAAACATGTATATCACAAAGAACTTAATATGACCAGAAAATGGGCAGATGACTGAAACACATTTCATATTAAATGAAATATAGTTAGTTCTTATACATGTGAAAAATAAAAGATAATATGCTGTAGTTGCTGTTCAGTTGCTCAGTCATGTCCGACTCTTTGTACCCCCATGGACTGCAGCACACCAGGCTTCCCTGTCCTTCACTATCTTCCACAGTTTGCTCAAATTCATGTCTACTGAGTCAGTGATGCCATCCAACCATCTCATCTTCTGTCATCCCCTTCTCCTCCTGTCTCCAATCTTTCCCAGCATCAGGGTCTTTTCCAGTGAGTTAGTTATTGTATCAGGTGACCAAGGTCTTGGAGCTTCAGCTTCAGCATCAGTTCTTCCAATGAATATTCAGGGTTGATTTTCTTTAGGATTGACTGGTTTGATCTTCTTGCTGTCCAAGGGACTCTCAAGAGTCTTTTTACTTCATAATAAATAAATGCAAATTAAAGCTATGAGATACCATTTTTTACCTACTTGATGAAACAAAAGTTGAGGCACTTGTTTGGATATTTGTTTCTGTGGATCTGGAGAGTAGTGTCATACATGGTGGAATGGAGAATTAGTAAAACTTCACTGTAGAGAGCAATTTGTGAGCGTCTATAAAAATGTAAAAGTGACTCTTCTTAGAAATTATCTTATAAATATACTTAGATGATGTAAAAAGATATACCTACAATGCAAGATTAAACAAATAAATTAGTATAGCATAATTGTTCATCAATAAGGGATTGGATCAATTAAGTACATATCCATATACAATGAAAATGCTTCTGATTTTAAGTTCCATGTTCTGATAATTTCCTTAAGGATGATCACTTTACATCCATCTACATTCCTCTTGTCCTTTCCCTGCCAGCATGTCACCGAATGCCATATATAAAGCCACAGCCAAAGGCTATGTTCCTTCTCCTTCAGTTGCCTCTCAATTTATAAAGTCCCTATTCCCTTGGCAACATGTAAAATATGAGTGTCATCCAGGGTGAGAAAACAGTCCTGGAAGCCAGGTATGAGGGGAAGTGGCAGGCAGTATAGAGGAGTGGTTACAACCCCTGCTCTGGGAGCAGCTACTTGAGATCAAGTCCCCATCCTCTCACTTGCCAGTGGTGTGATCATGTATAGTTTAATTTTTTCATCTGCATGACAGGTATAAAATCACACCACCCTCTTAGGGTTTGTTGTGAGGATTAAGAGTGATAATTTATGCAACTGCTTACTCACAGTGCCTGCCTCGTAGTAATATTCAATAAATGTTAGCTCTTTAAACTATTAATCTGAACTTTCCTTCCTGCCCACGGGACCTGAAACTCTCTTGGGGGAGGAGGGAAGAGAGGTAT
Organism: Aepyceros melampus; assembly: GCA_006408695.1. Lineage (NCBI taxonomy): Eukaryota > Metazoa > Chordata > Mammalia > Artiodactyla > Bovidae > Aepyceros > Aepyceros melampus. The sequence continues at coordinate 122,880 of SJXQ01004017.1, forward strand.
CTAAGTTATCAAATTGTGTACTCATTAGCATCATGAACTTGGAATGCTGGGATGATTGAAGGGTTTTTTGTTGTTGTTGTTGTTCAATCCAACAAGAATAAAGGGAGAGATTGGAGTAATTTCTGAGGCCCCCAAGTTAGTATCGTTGAGGGAAACTTCTTCCAAAATTCTATGCCCTGGAGTCAATTATATCCTGAAAATATGATGAATGCAGGCTGTAAAACTGCAAGATTGTATGTAACATTATGCTGGGAGTCGAGCCAGTTAAGCAGCAAGTTTCAATTTGCATGAAAAATGTGCCTTAAATTACATTTGGATCAAACTATCATTAAATATTAATATTAGGGCCATAGTATAACTTCCTCTCCATGGTAGTCATTTAACAAATATGAGTTGCAGTTTCAAACTAAACCAAACCAGACCCAAACCTTCCAACACTATGATGGGCATATGCCCCTATTTCCCAGCTTTAGCCTCAGTGCAGCCCAGTGAGGGATGAATCTAAACCCAGCCAACCTATGCGTCCCTGTGACTTCAAGGATCCCAGCCATAGACAGCAGACCTCCGGCAAAAGCATAAGAAATATCTGCTGGCTTTTACAGGAACTGGATTTTCCTTCTGTGTGTAAGGTGATAGTGAGCCCTCTTTACATACATCTTACATATATATCAGGAAAGAGACACAGGAAGAGATTAAGCAACAATGACTACTCCAGACACTTTCTATCTAGACTTCCATCAGATGCACAAACTTGCTATAGGTAGCAGTTTAAGAGTGGAAAACTCATTGCTGCCAGAAGACCTGGATTATTCAAAGTATCTTCCTTTGTATGCCTTATATGTTATTAGACCACATTCTAGAAGCTTTCAGAAGACATAGTTTAGCTTAATGGGTTGCCCTGCTTACTAACTCTTTCATGTATGTCTGTTCTCCCTAACTACATTGGAACCATATTTGTCAGAGACTGTTTTTTAACCATTTTTGTACTCCCTCAGACAAGAACCCTCCAAATTCTTGTTGGTCTCATCTTAATTCTCTCTGAGATTCTTTGTAAAAGCTCTTATTATCCCCACTTTAAAGATGAGTAGACTAAAACTGAGAGATGATGGATGATTCGGCAAAAGTCATGCAGCTCTGTGAATCTGCAGGGTCTATGGAGTTATTGCAAGGAGTCAAGGGGTCTCTACTTGGATGTCAAGTGCCTACTGTTTGTATACAGACTAATGTTTTGAAAGTATATGTACCTCTGCTTTCAAATATGGTTCTTTATATCATGGTAATTAACAAAATTAATGTAAAATTAATGCAAAATTTTTAATTACTGAATTAAAAATAGCTTTTGATTATTTTGTGTTTTTACTGGGGATTTGCAAAATGAGTTTAGTTAGTTAGTTTTGGAATTTATGAAATTTACAAAGGGAATCATGCTAAGAAACCTGGAAACCACTGTCTGTAGACCAAAGCTGGGGTTTTCCAATAAATTATATGGAGGTGCTTTGAATAATCTAGATCTTCTGGTATAAATGAAATTGTCCACTCTAAAACTGCTACCTATAGCAAGTTTGTACATTTGATAGAAGTCTAGATAGAGAGTGTCTGGAAGTAGTCATTACTGTTTAATCTCTTCCTTTGTCTAACAACTATCTCCCCAAAGACTCCTGGTTCCTTCCTTTGTAACCTGTGTGACCTTGAGCAATCTGCTTAACCTATTTGTGTACCAGTTTCCTTACTGCAAAGTGGGGGAAAGTGTAGAGCCTACCTCATAGGATGCTGTGAGGTCCCATGAGTTAATACACATGATAACTTACACATTCTTGCTCCATAAGAAACATTCAGCAAGTGTGGTTGTTGCTGTGGCACCACTGGGCACTGTTCTTGTCACAGAGTTGGAACTTGATGGACCTTTTTTGGGATGAATTAATGAAAAGCGAAAACGTGGCACAGGAAGCAAGGGCAATCCAGATCCATATAACTTCTCCTCTACATCTCTTTACAGGCAGGGTTTTTATGCAGATGCTGCATTTGGGAGTATTTGCTTCAGTGAGCTCGAGAGAGATGATGAGGTTTCTATATCTTCTGGTCCAGTAGCCTTTACAAATCTATCAATTTTATGCATTAGATTCATCAAAATATGCATTTAATGGATCAGGCAGGAAAAGTCTGGAGCTCATGTCAAGTACAGGCTTTATTCCTCATCAAAAACTAAGAGGAAACAAGACCAGTAGACCGTCTAAATGGGAGGAGAAAAGCATTGCTTTCTTGCCACAAACCAAAATGCTGAGGATCACAGTTATGAGAGGGTCAAAGGAAGTTAGAATGACCTTTCATAGCAGGCTCAATGTTTATCTAGCTTAAAATTTCACTTCCAGATCATCCCATGGATAGTTATTTAGCTTTATTCCATAAACAACCTTTGAGCCAGATAGAAAGTTTTTCTGTTTTTCTTTTTTTCAGTGTTTGCAAAATGAGGTGTTGATGGCAGGAGAAAAGAAGCCCTCACTAGACGTTTAAAAATGGGCCACCCTGAGTGTCACTGCTGGCTGACATAGTTTTTTCTAACAAAGGTGTCAGGCATATGGGCCAGCGCAGACACAATCGGCTTGTCCGAATTGGGTGCTTGTCCCAAGGCCAGGCAATAATAATCCTAGCAGCTACTCACCCATGGCTGGCCCATGTGGGCAAGGCTCTATGCTGGTGCCATGGACACTACATGAATAAAACTCAGTTTGAGCTTTCTAATCACTGGGACCACACAAACAAATTCAGTCCTTCCATGTGTCGGTTCTTCAAAGTATTCAAGCAGAAGACCTCAAATCCCCAGACCTCCACACACCTCCTTCTTGAGACGCCGATCTCGTCAGCCACCTCAGGAAGGCAGGGCTTTCTGTCTCCCCTCCAGCAGGCCACGCTCCTCTGCACGCTCCCCACTGTGTCTCTGTCCGCAACATTTCACCCAGAAACCCCTCCCCACCGTCCCAGTGGTTTGGCCAGTGCACAACCAGGGCTGTCCATGGCCCATTTCGGGTCTGGAGCAATTGCTGAAAATTCCCCTCAGAAGGTCCAGATGAAAAGGCCTGGAGTAAAAAACAGAGAACTTAGAATGAGAATTATTGATTTGTGTTATCATTTTTCTCAACTTCAGCCCTAATCTTGTTTCAGGTCCTTCTCCTTCCTCTTTATGACCATGAGACTCTCTGCTCACCAGTGTTGTTAGGAAACCAAAACATATTAGTACAGTTATTATTTATTGAGTGTTTTTGTTTTGTTTTTGCTTTTGGTCAGGTGTTTTATATGTCTTATTTTATGAAATCTCAGAATTAACCTTGTGAGGTGGTTTTCTTTCTTGTTTGTTTTGCTTCCATATGAGAAACCTGAGGCTCAGAGATTAACTGCTCACAGTTGGTAAATGAAAGACACAGAATTCAAACCCTTGGCTGCCTATCTTCCTCGTTTATGCTCCTTCTAACTCACTCATCCTCTCTGTGACATAGAAGGTTGGAACATTCCTAGCGTTCTATCTGACCATACTACATGCTCAGTAAGTGTTAGTTTCCCTTTCTCTCTTCATCCTCCCCCTTCCTCCAATGAATGAAACCTAAAAATGAGGAAGAGGGTTGTGAGCTGACATAAGTATATGCCAGACCCCTGAGGTGGCCATGCAACGTGAACCCCAACGTGAGGTGCCTTCAGCCCTCTAAGCTGTCCCATGGGGCTGTGGGCGAGCTCAAAGGGCCCTGTCAACGTCTAATAGCCAACTGGTTTAGTATCAAGCAATGCTAGGGGTTCTTTCTAACCAATTTGCACCTTTTATAGCTTCTTCCTCTTTCTTCTAATAATTCTATTCATTCCCCAAACTCCAGTTAAATTGAAAGTCTCTTCAGAACTACCAGCTCCTCAAACTAGTCCTGCTTCATTTGGACCTTTGGGTCCATAAAACAAGGTAAGATGTAGACAGAGAGCATCACCTCAGGGGAGGCAGGAGGCCTCAGGTGGGCTTCTCTTCAGATCCTTCTGCCATCACTGGGGCCCTTTACGCCCTTGGAGAGGCTTCTAATGCAGCGCTGCCAGCAGCTATCTGACTCAGGTTCAGTAGTGCTCAACTAGGGACAGTGCATTCCACTACCACCCCTACCCCCAGGCATCTGGAAGCAGGGAGGGTGCCTTTTGGTTATCACAAGGACCAGGGGGTACTATTGGCATCCAGTAGCTGGGGGAGGGCAGGGATGTTAGAGTTCTGCAGGGAAGCCTCAGAAAAAAGCTCCCCTTGAGAAAGTCCGGACTATGACTGTGCCCAGCATAGTGCCTCTCCTTCCACAGATGCTTAATACAAATCTTCTGAAGGAATGTTCCCCTTCGTCACATTTCCTATTTTTTATGCATATCTCATCTCTCACTGAAGGTTCTGAAATAGAGGTATCTTGCTTGCCTCTAATTTCTGGAAGAGACTGCAGAGGTGGAGGTCTTATTCAGCTCTGTCTCATATATACTCCCTTCCTCTTTCCTTCTATTCTCCAGAATTTCAACAGTTTAGAGAACCACAGCCCTAATGAATGCCTTCTAAATGGATCAATTAGATTTACCCTCTGAATAGGTCTCAAAGACTAAATTTACTAGAGTAAATTTAGTAGGAACTTTTCTCTTCCAATGTGTAGTCAAGCACCCTAAAAAAAGTACAAGGTTGATGACCTAATTCAACGGGTTGTTAATAATTAAGTCTAAGTGAGTGTGAGCAAGCTCTGGGAGTTGGTGATGAACAGGGAAACCTGGTGTGCTGCAGTCCATGGGGTCGCAAAGAGTCGACATGACCGAGCGACGGAACTGAACCGATTTGACTAAACGAGCAGCAGTGGCCCATTGGCTTCTCCTCTCAGACTCGTGAAGTCACAGCCTGGATCAGGCAAAGGAAGGGAGGGACCTCTTAAGAAGCCAGTGAGGAAAAAGCTAAAAGTTTGAGGTCTGACCATCTTCGTCATTCTCCCCAAAATGTCAGAAAAGCAAGTACTAAGTAGATCAAGGCCCTGACCTTGCTCTAGTACAGATAGCCTGTTACAGAAGAATCAGAACCAAATCCCTACAAAAGCTCTGTGCCCTCGATGCCAACTCCTTCGCAGCAGCATGTTGCTGACAGGTAGAGCATTCTCTGTGGTGGGAAGTTTTCAGAGTTCATTGGTTTTACTGTATGGCTGATTTCCTTGATAAGACACACAGCTCCTTTCTCATTTATAAATTTCAGAGAGGAGCTTCTCTTCTCATCACGGGAATTTTCAACTCTGCACCTCTCAAGGGCTCTCTCATTTTCTTAAGGGTATGAGGGAATGCTTTAAGAAGTCTTAAAGTTTATTTTCATTCTTCTCAAACTGGAAACAGCCATCTTCAGGGCTGCTAAGGAAGAGCTGAGAAGGATCACAAAGCAGAGAAATTTAATAAGAAAGGAAAGAACTCACTTTTATTTAGCACTTGCTATGTGCCATGAATATTACTATTAGGTGTCTGGTTTTAATCTTTCCCCAGATCAATGAAGTAGTGTATTAGTCTGGATAGACCAGGTAATGCTTCAATGACAAGCAAACTCTAAATCACCATGGCTTAAAAAAATAAAGAAAGGAAGAAAACAAGGATTTATCTCACCCTTCCATTACATATTCATTATGTGAATCAACAATGGCTTTGACCTAGGTCATGTTAACTTTAGGACCTGGGCTGACAGAACAGCTATACTGGAAATGTTTCAGGTTGCTAGGGTAGAGGAAAAGAAAATTATGGAAATCGTGGACTGATTCTCAAAGATTCCACAAGGAAATGACACATGTCATTTGTGCTACATTTTGTTGACCAAAGCTAGTCACATGGCCGTGCCTACATGTAAAGGGAGTAGGGAAGTGCAATCTGACTGTGTGCTCAGGAGAAGAGCTAGAAATATTTGATAAATGAAGAGTGTTTATCCTGTTGTTATAGCTGAGAAAAGAGAGACCTAGGAAAGTTAGTAGGTGAGGGAGCTGGGGTTCTGTGCCCTTAGCTTTTTACTCTTTTTACATACATGCTGCTGTACCTTTTCTCCCAATGCTGCCATGAACTTAAGTATCCTTGGGGCTTGAGGGCATGTTCACCTTGGTGTGGACATGTTAAAGCCAAATCCAAGTCATTGTGGCTTAGCCTTTATTTCATGTATTTTTATTCTCTTTAAAGGTCTTCAAGATGTTCAGTGTGAAATTATTATGTAATAGAAATTTATCTTTGAACACATGTCCCAGATTTTTCTTTTTAATCATAGTCTCAAGTATCATAGGTTTCTTTGCTTACTGCTTTTATTTGTTGAATGATGAGAAAAAGGCCACTCTGCCCTTAGCTTAATAAAGATGCTGCCTGGTGGATATTCAAGATTCAGAGGAAAAGATGCCCCAACTTATCTTCATTACCTTCAAGACAGTCTTTAAAAAAAAATTACTTGCTCAAAGGAACAATAAAATAACAAGACTGATTCTACTAGCCCTTAGAAAATCAATCCTGATATTTCATCTCCAGAGAGCTCAGAGGAAGTGCCATGTTATATCAATTCTTCTCAGAGTTTTCTGATCCAAGTACTGCTAATGGGAGAGAAAAATCTGGAAAGGAAATCCTAAATGATCTGCCATAGGTAGAATTTCAGACTAACCTTTCCTAGGTTTTACATTCTACTCCACAACCTATCCATATTTGTTTGCATTTTAAATGTTTTAAATTATGCATCACTAAAACTGATAAGCCAAAAAGATATTATACAATTTATTATTTGGTTTTCTCCATCCATAGAAACTTGACTTAAACCCTTCTTAATCCACTAACAACAATGTGCTTATCGCCTGGAGTAGGTTTCAGGGCAACAAGGATAAGGACTGGGGGTAGAGGTGGTTCCTCCTAAAAGCTAAATTATCCAAGAGCCAGGAGAGAATAAAAGCGAGGAAGAGGAGGAAGGGTAGGAGTCGGGGAGGAAGGAGAAGAGGAACATGAAGTGGTGTCTGGAGACAAGGAGGCATGAGTACAGCCAAGGAAGAACCCCAAATATGGTCTTAAAAAACACACAGAAAGAACTCAAGTCTAATTTACTGATCACGACAGTTGTTAAATAACTACATTTTAAAATTGGTTATATTTTCCTTATCCATTAAAAAAAGACAAAGTACTTTGTCCAAAGCACAGCTAGTTGTAGCCTTAGGCAAATTGTTTAACTTTGTTTGGTTCTCAGCCATAAAACAGGAACTCAAATGCTGCTCAGCTTAATGAAGTGTAAAGTTTGCAAAACTCTTTGAAGGCAGAGAGCTCAATTTAAGTATTATGTATTATTAAATAATGTCTATTTAGGAAAGAAACTCTCCATTAGCATTATGTGTACCCTAACTAGTAGTTAACACCCGGGAGAGCTGGTTGTCAAAATTTTGATGACAGAAGGGATCCAGGCATCCATCATTTAAAATGGAAAATAAAAGAACAAAGAAACAAGCCCGGGCAGTAAGGAATGGAATGCGCCATTAAGGCATTGGCTTGGTTCAGAGAGAGATTCCCTGAGCTAAAGAAGGCTTCATTTACTGGCATGGAAAAATATGGGGCCAGGAAATTGCTCAGAGGTCTCCTGTCTTTTTCCTGTGCACATGGAGATACACTATGTGTTGGCTACTGTTTTGGATCAGAATCTCCGTTTTAGAAATAGCCTGAGTTGTGTCCTTGGAAAGGGAGAGAGCTGTGTGGTATACTTGTGTGCGGTGGGGATGGAGGAGGGGCAGGTGGGAGAACAGAGGGAGGAGCTATTTAGATGTTCCCTGGAGCCAGATTGCTTCCTTGGCCTCACAGACCGTTACCAGAACTGAGCTGGGACGGTGAGCAGCTGACCGGGCTTAGGGAACCTCCAAGTCTCCTGAAATAGCTCCAAAATGGAGCCAAGCTGGCCCTCCTAACACAGCAGGCCAGCTCTGCGTGGTCATGCCAAATGGCTGGTTGCAAGTCCGCCTGTTTTTCAGGTACATGGGCTGAACCTTAGTCTTTGAGTCAACAGACATTTATTTGGCAACAACCTCCTGACAAACACTGTTTTAGGCACTGGGGGTATAACAGGAAACAGAAAACAAACATTCTTGCCCTCATGGAGTCTGCATTCTAGTAGAGAGAATTGGACAATGAATAAGATAAGTTATATATAATTTGTTAGAAGATATAGAGAAAAATAAATCAGGGAAGGAGAGAGAATAGGAAATGTGAGGTGGAGGGATCAGAAATCGGGTGGCCTCATTGAAAAGGTGATATTGAACAAAAACTGGAAGGAAGCAAAGAGAGAATCATGTAGGTATCCAGAGGAAGAGCTTCTAGGCAAAAAGGGCAGCAGGTGCAAAGGCTTTGAGGTGGGAGAATGTCTGGTGTGTGCAAGAAACAACCAGAGGCCGTTAGGCTTAGAGTGGAGTAAGAAAGGGAGAGTGCGGTGGGGCATGAGGTCAGAGGGGTAGCAACATCATGGAGAACTTGCAGGCCACAGGATGAGCTCAGACTTTAAAACTGAAGATTGCTGGAGAGTTTTAGGCAGGGGCGTTGAAAAGATCTGACTTCCATTTTAATAGAATCAATTTGACTATCGTGTTGAGTAGGCCTTGAGGAGCCAAGGGTGAAGGAGGAGAGTTAAGAGTGGTTCTATTAAAAGGTAATTTTCATCTGTTTAAAGTAAAGTTCAAAGATCTTGGAAGAAACTTGTGGCTTGGACCATAGCACAGGTAGTAGAGGTGGTGAAAAGTGGTTGCATTCTGGATCGACGCTGAAAACAGAGCTCATAGAATTTGCTAATCCATAGCTGGGGGTGGCTTCCCAGGTGGTGCTAGTGGTAAAGAACCTGCCTGCCAAGGTAGGAGACATAAGAGATATGGGTTCATCCCTGGGTCAGGAAGATCCCCTGGAAAAGGAAATGGCAACCCACTCCAGTATTCTTGCCTGGAGAATCCCATAGACAGAGGAGCCTGGCAGGCTGTAGTCCATGGGGTCGCAAAGAGGTGGACATGACTGAAGTGACTTAACCCTTAGCTGGGGTACTCAGGTGGTCTGTCCAGGAGCATGTTAATGAACTGTGAAGGAACAGTGATGCGAGGTGTTCCCTTTCCACTCTAGTAAAGAAAGAAGAGACAGGGTTGGTTCTTATTGGTACAACCACTTCACCTTTCTTCCTTTATCCTTCCCATTAATTAAAGGCCTGTTATGTGCCAGGCACTATAGTGGGATACAATAGTGAGTGTGAGCTAATGGGCTCACCACCGTTATGGAGCAAAGAGTTTACAAAGGGAGTTAGACATTAAGTGAATAATCACACAAACAAATGAAAATGACCACTCTGATTTGTGCTGCATGTTGACATTAGTATACCTGCCCTGGTCAGGAAGTGCTGAGGAAGGGACGCTTTGAGCTGGATCTGAATAAATGGATATCGATCAGACGACAGTGGGTGGAGGGAGAGCAGAAGTGTTACAGGCAATGGGAACTGCATGTACAGAGGTTCTGAAGGGAGGGGAGTATGGTAGGGATGAGGAACTGAGAGAAGACCAATATGAGTAAAATGCAGAGAGCTTGGGGAACATGGGCAAGGTGCTGCTGAAGAAATGGATCAGATCGTGCTGAGCTTGAAGGTCACGTTCAGATTTTGAATTTTATCCTGAAATAAATGGGAAGCACTGGAGGCCTTTGAGGAGGGGAATGACATGGTCGTCTGCGCTCACTGAGAAGCTTACTGCACTGCTACATGGAGAATGGATTTCCAAGGTGGAGTAAGAACGGTGTGGAAGACCAACAATGAGATAAACACAGTGGCTTAGGTGAGATTGTGGTTGCCTGGACCAGGCAGCTGCTTGTGGAGGTCATGATGAGGATAAATGTAGAGATCTGAGAGGTATTTGGAAAGTAGACTTACTTTTAGATCTCAGTCATGAAGGTTGATGGAGGGATAGTTCAAGAATAATTCCTAGTGCTTTGTTTACAATAGTCATACAAGTAGATGTAAGACTCTCTTACTTGTAGAACTCACTTATGTTAGACCAAGCCATGGGAAGTTAAGAGATTTATTGTTCTACAAATATTTAAAAATAAGATTTATTGTTGGATGGCTTGGTTAGCTTCCAGCCTTAGTGCTAAGAGACCAGTGGGATAGATGACCTCTCCCAGGTCTCTCCAGCCGCAGGGCCTGGCTATATAATGAACTGATGGAAAGCTGCATTGAAAAGATAATCTCTGAACTAGTGTTGTCCAATAGAAATATACTAGAATGTGAACCAGAAAGTAATTTATATTTCCTAGTAGCCATGATAAGAAAGTAAAAAGAGACAGATGAACTTAATTTGAACAATATTTTTTATAACCCAATAAATAAAAAATGTTATTTCAACATTAATCAACAGAATAATTATTAATGAGATATTTTACCTTTTATTCATTGAATTTTTGAAATCCAGTATGTATTTTATATGTACAGCAAGTCCCAAATCAGATTAGTTATATTGCATGTGTTCAAAAGCCACATGTAGCTGATGAGCACTTAATTGGACAGTATAGTTCTAAACCATCAAAGTAGCCTTAAATCCACACAGACCTTAAATCCACACACAAAGACCTAGACATAGAGGTCCTTCTACAGCAGTTTTAAACAACAAAATAAGTAGTATCCTAAATAGAGCCTCTAAGATTTTAAAATTGAGTACTTCGTCATTAATTAGCGGTGTGAATTTGAGGAAGTCGGTTTACTCCTCTGTGCCTCAGTCTACAATAAGGAAGTGTGGTGGGGCTGGATAATGTGTAACAACCTCTTCAGCATTAACAATCACTGACTTCAGGTTAAGGAAGCCCAAATAGTCTTTTCTTCTGTTTATATTAATTATCAGAGCTCCCAAAGAGATCTTTCCTTTCAACCTTCCAAACTCTTCTATGACATCTGCTTTCACTCCAAAGCCAAACAGTTGGATTTTCTAGAGAAACTTGAATATTGACTGGATATTTAATGATTAAGGAAACTTGATTTTTGCAGATATTACATATAGTATTATAACTAAATTTAAAGAGAAAAATGCTTATGTTTGAGATATGTCCTAAAATAGGTATAGATGAAACAATAAGTTGTCATGGATATACTTCAAAATCATCCTAGTTGTGAGGTAGGGGAGTAGGTGGTATAGATGAAATAAGCTTTGTCATAAATGAAACTTGGTGTGAGACATGGAGATTACTTTTACTATTCTTATAGTTTATTTCCATAATAAATTTTTTTAAAAAAAAGAAAATTTCCAGACTTTTTTAGGTTCTCCTACTGGTAGGATTTTCAAACGTCCCCCTTAAATACTGTGTATCCTTCATGGTACAAATGTACATGCCTGCTTCAACTTCAAGAATGCACCATTCTTATTTAATACTGTAGCAGAATAAAGCCCCAGGCACAAAATTCCCATCATAATTTAAATATGTCTGGTGGTTTTAGTGGTGATATAACCTTGCACTCTTGTTCGTCCCTTTGGGACAGGTTTAGGGTCAATGTTTATAAGCAATGCTTGTGCCCTCTGTGTGTCAGGAAGAGCCCCACACTCTGCCCGAGCCACAGAGGGGCCCAGGGAGCCCAGTGATATAAACACATGGACAAAGTACATTGCAAACCTGCAACAGTGCAGATGCTCAACCCATAGGCATCAAGATTTACTTCTGGCTGGCATCATGGAGACGATCTGCTGCAAGGGTAGGTAGGGTCAGAGGAGCAACTCAGAGGGAATGTGACCTCAAAGGTCATGAGGCCCTGCAGCTGGGACCCACAGGCAATGTGTGCATATAGGTCACTTGTCACCCTGGGTTGCCAGGGCACTGTCTAAATTTCTGGTGTAATGCCCTATCTAAGTTCAGGGAGAGATTTCCAGCCCCTTCCTCTCCACCTTGCCCTTCTGAACATCATGATGGTGGATGAGGAGAATGAGGAGCTACCTCCAAGTTTCCTCCAAGGCATTGTCTAGAGCTGAGTAGTAGATTGAGAACACAGGCCCATCTTGTAGGGCCAATACTTTAGGTTCCATTGCCTTACAAGCTGGCTCTTCTGGCTTCCACACCTTCGGGTGTTTGACCTCCCGCCAAGAATTACAGGGCAGGCACTCATTTTCACTCCCAAAGAATACCATTGCTAACGCCTACATAAAACAGTGTCTACAAAGAAAGAGAACAGAATTCAGTCTGAGAATGTTTTCTTTTTGCATTTTTATCAGTCAAAGTAGTATTGATTTTAGGGTACCAACATATGGCATGAATGTTAATTTTAAGGAAAATCTGGCACATTCAACAGGCTGAACCGTGCTACTTTCTACACATGTGATACTTGGCAACACAGGGCCAGATTTTCTTAAATGTCAGGCATTTTAAGAAGTGGTTTCTCAAAATTTTAAATTACATACACATACAAAATAAATGCAAATGCTATGGAGATGTTTTAGAATAAAATAAATTTGACCCCTGGGAGAAAAGTGAAAGAAAGTGAAAGTTGCTCAGTTGTGTCTGACTCTGCAACCTCATGGATTATATAGTCCATGGAATTCTCCTGACCAGAATACTAGAGGTAGCTCTAGTTCCCTTCTCCAGGGCATCTTCCCAACCCAGGGATCAAACCCAGGTCTCATACATTGCAGGCGGATTCTTTACCAGCTAAGCCACCAGGGAAGCCCTGGGAGAAAATGAAGCAACACCGACCAGAGGCTGTGATAGACCATCAGACATCAGCAGAGGGCTGCTTTCACTTCTATGCAACATATTGCAATCCACAGTGCATTAAGCAGATGATAATCTGCAGAGAATGTCCAGTCTTTGGGGTGGGTGGAGCCTTGACAGTTCTTGAGGATTCATCCTGTCTGTTGACAGAATTCACCTATTCCAGAATACTAGAGGTAGCTCTAGTTCCCTTCTCCAGGGCATCTTCCCAACCCAGGAATCAAACCCAGGTCTCATACATTGCAGGCGGATTCTTTACCAGCTAAGCCACCAGGGAAGCCCTGGGAGAAAATGAAGCAACACCGACCAGAGGCTGTGATAGACCACCAGACATCAGCAGAGGGCTGCTTTCACTTCTATGCAACATATTGCAATCCACAGTGCATTAAGCAGATGATAATCTGCAGAGAATGTCCAGTCTTTGGGATGGGTGGAGCCTTGACAGTTCTTGAGGATTCATCCTGTCTGTTGACAGAATTCACCTATTCTACCTAGTTCATTGAACAGGTGAGAATTACTAGTGAAAACAATTTCCCCTGAGTCTTAGCATACTCCAGCATTCGGCAGTCCTCATGGTCAGAACAGTCTGGTACTAAAATA
>SJXQ01004018.1:0-44695 GCA_006408695.1 Aepyceros melampus
AAATAAAAGAAGTACAGATAACAACCGGGTCCTGTGACTGGAATCTGAGGTGGGAAGAGGTCTTATGGGACTGAACCCTTTACCTGTGGAATCTGATTCTATCTCTGAGATGATACTGTCAAAACTGAGGTGAATTCTCACACACGCTGCTGGTGTCCAAGAACTTCTGGTTGGTGTGGGGAAACTTAAACACACAAACACACACACACCACCACCACCACTGGAATTGAGTCCAGGAACTCTTACTCCCCTGCAGTGAAGAACATACCCCATTTTGTTTTGACTTGTACAGTTTAAGGGGTGGGGTATATAAGGCCTCACAGAAATAGGAATTCCAAAATACTGACCTGAGTTACCATTACTAAAGATAAAGTGAGAGAGCATACGTTTGACATATGAGGACGGAACCCACCCATTTACCTCCAGGTATACCTGGGGGAATTCTTCCCTTCAATGACTATATACCTGAGTCCTAAATGTCCTTCTCTACTGCCCCTTCTCTGGAAATACTCCTTGTAGCAACAGGAAGCAATGATTTCAAGCATACCACTAAACGTGACCAGTATCCGGAAGTCTCAAAGAGTAGACTGAATATATTAAAGGTAGAATACAAACACACATACAATTCTTATGTGTGTTTTGCACAGGTCTTAACTCTTGTTAAGGCACATACTCTTCCTCCCTTATCAGTTTAAAGATCTCTCCTCTAAACCATGTGTTGGGATTAAAACAGGGTGAGACTGATGGTGAAGGTTAGGGTCCCTTGTATCTAAATCCTCAGAATTCAAATGATTTACATTCTTTTGTCCCAGATTTGGCTGTTTCTTCTGGTCACCTACTTCACCCACTCCCCATTTGTTTACCCCCTCAATGTATACTCAGTGGAAATAACATGAGATTTGGAATTAACTAAATCTATGCTGGATGTGAGAGTTGGACCATAAAGAAAGCTGAGCACCAAAGAACTGATGCTTTTGAACTGTGGTACTGAAGAAGACTCTTGAGAGTCCCTTGGACTTAAAGGAGAACAAATCAGTCAGTCTTAAAGGAAATTAACTCTGAATATTCACTGGAAGGACTGATTCTGAAGCTCCAATACTTTGGTAACTTGATGCGAAGAATGACTCATTGGAAAAGTCCCTGATGCTGGGAAAGATAGAAGGCAAGATGTGAAGGGATGACAGAAGATGAGATGGTTGGATGGCATCACTGACTCAATGGACATAAGTTTGAATAAACTCAGTGAGATTGTGAAGGACAGGGAAGTCTGGTGTGCTGCAGTTCATGTCACAAATAGTCGGACATGACCTAGCAACTGAACAACAAAATCTAGACTCAAATCCTGCTTTCCTATATCCTTGCTATGTTACATCTCTGAGTTTCAAATCACTCATCTGTAACAAGTAAATAATACTTACCTTAAGGTACTGCTTTTAGAATTGTATAATAAAAATATGTAAAATGCCAGTCATCAGTTTGGAACTAAAGTAGGTACAAAATAAATGTTGCTTTCCCTTATTTGTGCTATAGCTATGAAGAATAACAGTAAACATTTACTGAGTGCTTATGGTTTTCCATGCACTCTGCTAAACATTTTATACTAATTATCCCATTTAATCCTCATAAGAATCCTATAAGGTAGGTGCTAATATTATCTTCCTTTTAGAGATAAATTAACTGAGGTTTGTATGGAGCCTATGCAATTGACCAGTCTCACCAGGTATGGATTCTAAAACACATCTGTTGAACACTATGGCTATTCCCTGAGACACTGTAGCAGAAACCACAAGTTGTCCATGAATACCTATTCTCCTTTTCCTTCATAGTACCTTGACTTTAACTGAGCCCTTGCCTGGACTAACCTTCCCCTGCCTCCCTTACAAATGGAAACTAGCTGGCTCAGTTTTCTCCAGTGGAAGGTGATACGAAGTCATGTGTGGCTCTTCTGGGCTGGGATTTCTAAGTGAGCAGGTGGTCCACCATTTCTTTCTTCCATTTCCATCATGTGAGTGTACACCATGACTAAATCCCATGGGATGGGAGAGTCATAAGATGGAAGGAGTATGAGTCTCTAAATTGCCAGATGAAGGAGAGCTCTTCGCCTACCCAAGCATCCACTTTGGACTGTTACACAAGGAAGAAAGAGTTTCTACTCTGTCCAGGCCAATTCAGGTGTAGGTCTATTCGTTACAGCAGTTTAGTCTACTCTAACCACTATAGCCATAAAGATTTTAACTTACTGTGCACTCATTTTACTTTCTTGTCATCATTGCTATTAGCCTAATAACCTCCCTTTCTAACTAAACTTGAGTCTCTTTGTTTCATTTTCATCTAGGAATGCTTTAGGTTACTATTCCTTCTCTTCTGCCTTTGCCATAGTTCCTTTCAGTTTTCCCCAGCCCATTTTCTTTTCTGTTTCCCAGAGACCAGTATATTCTGCCATCATTCTCTTCTTTCCTTCTACTTAACTCCTACTTAGTTTTATCACATCCCAAAGCACCATCCCTTCCTTGGTAGAGTCTGCTTGATCCCTTTGCAGCATGAGACTCAAATATTTACAGAATATTGGCAAGTATGTGACAATAGCATCTTTATGTTGTTACCCAAAGCTCACTGACAGCATTTAAAAGCCTTACAATGGTAGTAGTCAGGGAAGGGCATACGTGGGAGAAGAGTAAGCAAGCAAGGGGTGAAAAAATGGTCAAAATGTGGTCTTTCCCCACAAGTAACTTCATAGTCTAGAAAGAATGCAGAAAAGAGCACCAAAGTATGTGCTTGGAGCTTATACTAAAAGATAGGAGGATCCACTAAAAAGGATATATAGAGAGTTAAGAAGTTCAGATAGTAAGAAGTAAGGTTTGAAATCTCATCTCCAGTTCCACTCAAGTAAATTCATGGTGTATCTGTGTGTATTTATACAGAGAGAGAGAGAGAGAGAGAGAGAGAACTTTCTTCACTAAAAAAGAAAGATGAACAATTTTAAAAAATCCATTGTGTGTTTACAGAAATCACAGCATATTATCATGGGTTTGGTCCTTGATGTTCGTCTCCTATGACAGAGGACAATTGGGCACAGCTCACGGAAAGGTCATCTCTATTGGAGGACTCTGCCCAAAATTTCCATTTGGGAGCTCAGCTCAGAGCAGAACACTAGGGAGCTACATGTATCTCCACTTTGGGTGAAAATAAATATTGTGCTTCCATGCATTTTAGATGGAGGACATTTAGCATAATTTAATATTCTTTTGAAACCGTGGTGATTGTCCTGTGGTTTAATACAGCAAAGTCCTCTAGGACTACTGAGATACATATGAGAAGCATCTTAGGCTTAATTTTTCCTTCTTACAGTATCTTTCGAGTTCTGGTGTTTGCTTGGATCCCTTTTTCTGCTAGGCCAGCATCTGTCATTTCTATCTATCAGTTTTTTATATAACTGACTGTATTAAGATCACTGCTAAAGTTAAAACTTGGTTATTCTAAAATTATGTCAAATATACAGGAAGTGCTGCCATCTATGGGGTCGCACAGAGTCAGACACGACTGAAGTGACTTAGTAGTAATAGTAGTAGTAGAGTGAGGCTCTATGGACCTCTCCTATGAAAAATGATATGTAAAGTAAAGATGCATTAGATTGAGAGGAAGAAAGGCCATTTGGGCAGGGAAATCACTATAAAAATCTGTGAATAAACCAACAAAATTAAAAAGAGGAGAGAGCATTTATACTGGCCCTAAAAGAATCACTACCACCACCATCACCATCTCTATGTCTATATATATCTATTTCTACAAATGATAAGTAACATGAGAAAATGAGTTTCTACTGTGTGTAATAATTCAACTTAGGTTTGAATCCTCATTTTAGTCTTCTTAATTTTGGTCATCATTGGCAGCTCACTCACTTAGCAAAGCTTTAGCTTTTTTCTTTGGGAAGCAATTGTAATAATATACACCCCTAAGGTGGAGAAGGAAATGGCAACCCACTCCAGTACTCTTGCCTTGAAAATTACAGAGGGACCTGGTGGGCTACAGTCCATGGGGTTGCGAAGAGTCCGACATGACTGAGCAACTTCACTTTTACTTTTCACTTTCATGCATTGGAGAAGGAAATGGCAACCCACTCCAGTGTTCTTGCCTGGAGAATCCCAGGGATGGAGGGGCCTTGTAGGCTGCCATCTATGGGGTCTCACGAGTCAGACAGGACTGAAGCAACTTAGCAGCAGCATCCCTAAGGTAAGGGTGGATGGCAAGGGTTAAATGAGATAATATATGTAAATGTGCCTCACTCATTGTTGGTGCTCATTTTTAGTTGAGAATATCCCCTCTTCTGCTGAATGTAATCATGGTGTAGCTGTCAATATTAACTGCCTCATGTGTCTGGCCGAGGGGTGGATATATGCACAGTTTGAGGCCAATTACATTCCCTCCTCTGGTAATCTGAAATGTGTGTGTCATCAAAGAGAAAAAATAGTAGGAGCTGAATCTTGGTAATGAACACTCCTCAAAGAAGAGGATATCTGTCCTTTAGTTCATACCTGGCTCCAGAAAGCTCTCTTGGTTCTTGCCTTTGAGAAAATTCAGTTGTTCAATTCTTCCTTAGAGTCAGCATTTATTCAGTCTCCCTGGTACAATATATCCTCTCCCCCTACATTAACCACAGGGTGGGGGGTAGGGGATAAGCTTGCAAACAAAAGGCACCAAAGGAGACATCATGCTATTGTCTATGAAGGTATGCTAATACTAATACAGAGGCACAGACTATGAAGATATTTTCTTTACCACCCCTCCAGGACAAGGAAAAACAACTAATCTCTACCATCATATTGAAATAGCACTGGCTTTTTAAGACAATGGTGATGAAATTTCCCAATGCTCTAAAAGCAGTCCTGTGTTGAAACATGGGGGCTGACACAAATGTTTTGCCTATCCAGATTCCCTGTTCTTGAAGGGCAAAAACAAAAGGACTGTGTATCCAGGAGAAGCACTAAACGGTTGCAAAAGGCACAGGTTTTCTCTTTTCCAGAGCAATACCCAGAAAGCCTCCCAGAACATGCTACAAGCTATTTTCTTGCAGAAGTAATCTGTAAGTGCCACTCAGAAATAGAGCCTCAGTAAGGATAGACACTACAGTTGACAAGTAAGGAAGTTCCAAGATATGGTTCCTGGCATGGCCCAGCCAAGGCAAGGTTCTTCCCACTTACATCAACTAAAACTGCCTTGAAACTTGTTTTTAACAAAAAGGCCCCATGAACCAAAAATGTCAGTATATGCAGTGGCCTGCATTCCCTGAAAATCCAAGCAAGGAAAACAGAAGATCAAGCTAAGCGTAAAAAACTGAGGCCCAAGAGTACAAACTAGGAATCCGCTGAAGCCAAGTGAAATGCAAAAAAGAAACTTGAAATTAAAATATTCCTCACTTTAAGCAAAAGATATGCCAAAGGAATGATGTCACATTGAATCACTTGAAACAAAATCATCTCAAATGCATTAAAGGAGCTAGTTCTTTGTAGTAAGCCAAGGATGACTCCACTTTAAAATCAAGAAGTTTTCAGGGAACTTGCTGTTTATCCAGTATAATAATTCTTTTAAAAAATCAAAGAATTTTTACAAACAGCAGATAATCCTTTCCAGTCTTTTCTTAGTCATCTCCAGTTTTTTTCCCCTGTTTCCCACACTGAAATTTTCAATTTTCTTCCTTGTTCACTTTAAGGCAATCAGAATAAAGAAAGAGAAGATATATACCCCAGCCACCACTAGAAACACTTATTTTCAGTCATTATCACTTCCATCCCTCCTTCTCTGAAAAGGCATCTGCATCTCTTTCCCAGATGCAAACTTTACTCCATGCTCTCGATCAATCTCTCATTTGCTTCTCCTTTACAACTTTGACTAGAGTTTGACCTTTCTCTCTTCCTCTCTCTCACACACTCTTTTTTTATTGTCCCCCCACTACTTCTCTACACACAGTCCACAGATAATAAAGAACAACTTATTTTCCTTTTCTTCCACTCTTTCTGGTAACAGAATATATCCTATCATCAGGTAACTGAAACCTGGAGACAATTCTTTCAGCATAATAAGGTGCAGATCCTTATAAGCAAGTGACTAGTCTTTCCAATGCTTAAGATCTAATTTTTGTTCATAATGCTTTACCTTGAGGCAGGGCCAGCTACACAATGTGTAGGACCCAGGACAAAACAAAAATGTGGGCACACAGTTCTGTGACAATAAAAGAGTAAAATATAGAGCTCTTCCCTTTCTTCAGTGTCTCTTTCCTGATCTGTCATGGTGGGATTTATTGGTTATACAATGTTTTCACCCCTGAGGTGATAACAGTGACACTTGCTGGGAGTGTGCAGACCCTTCCAGATTCAGGGCCAGGGGCCCCGTCATGTGAATCAATACACACCCGACCAACTGCTGGGTTCCCTTCCCACTAGCCATTGTAACGCCCTTGGGCTGGAGGCAAAGATACCAATATCCCCATCCCACGGGCCTCGCTCTCCAACCCATGCAGAAGAACAATCCCGATGGATTGCATCCTCCATGCCAAGGCATCTATACCTGGATAGGAGGTGTCCAGGAGGCTCACCCCACTAAGCTTCCCACCATACTGCCATAGAATTGCATGCACCAGACTCCCACCCTCCTTGAGCCTAGGTCCTTGCCTAGGTGGGTATGGGAAGCAGCAACAGCAGCTGGGAAATGATGGCAAATCACAGAATGAGTAGTCTGGGTTACTGGGAAGCAGGAAGAGCAGTCAGCCAAGCACTCGTTCCAAGGAAGTAAGGACACCCAGTACTGACCAAGGTTTTGAGCCCTCTGCAGTATGTATGCTCCATTGTCTCATTAGACTTCATTTATGAAACCAAGTTCAAAGATAAAAATTAAAAATTTTAAGACAGTAAAAATAGAATATGAATCCCCAAGCTTTGAACCCTTCAATACATATAGTCTTATGTGAAAAGTCACTGAAGCTGGTCCTTCCTGGAGGCCACCTGCTGTCACCATCTTGCCCCCTCCCTTTGACCATCCTTATGATATGCAACCACCTCCTAATAACTCTATACCCAATTTTACTCCCATTCAACCCACACTCCATGTTTTCAATAGGCTAAGCTTTCTGAAACACAAGTCTGGCTGTATCTATCCCTCTACTTAAAAATTCTTCAATGATTCTCCCTTGTCCTCAGGATAAAACCACATAGGAGTTGCAGAAAACAAAAACAAAATTCCCTATTTTAAGCAGAGAGTTTAATCCAGAGTATTAGGAGTTAACAAATTAGTTAGAAGGGCTCAAGGAGTGGGCTCCAGGTCAGGGTTTCCAGGCATGAATCTCAGAGATACAACAGAATTTGCCCACCAAAGATACTGCTGCGCCAACCACAAATAAGAATAGGAAGTCAGGAGAGTATCACTCAAGCTGTTGGCTTCCAAATATATTGCTGTAGTTGTAATTTCTCAGGATATCACTGCCACCATCACATCCTCTCAATGTCTACAAAGGGCTAGAGACTAGACATTGGGAAAATGCAAAATCTTTACTACCATGCTTGCAACAGATATGGCCAAAAGCAGCAGAAAGATGGGTTCTACCTCACTTCTGCTTTCTAAATCTCATGGGAGAATATCTGATTGATAGAGTCTATCTACTGCAAGAGATTCAAGGAAGTCAGAGTTTTAGGTTTTCAGAACGTGAAGTAGAGAAAGGCTCTCTAAAACAAAGTTAGAATTAAATAAAGCTAGTCCTCATATGTACCAAAGATATCAACCTAATTTTTTAGTCTTCTCTATCATTCTCCTCATTCTGTCTTCCATGAATCCTTCAGTTCCTCCATGATGACAACTTGCATTTCTCCTAGAAGCCAAAACACTTAAGAGTCTCTGTATATTTCCTTACAACAGTCATGGAATGCCCTTACCTTCATTTTCAGACTCTGAAAATACCACTCACCTTTCATGATCCATTTTAAACATCACCTCCTCTGAAATTTTCCATCTGAAGTAATTTCTTTATTCTCTCTGAGTCCTTTAACCACTTTTCCCATACCACTGTCACTAAACCTATTTCCCTCATGTGTTAGTGGTGGGTGTGACACTAAACTGAGAGGTCCAAAATGACAAAAATCATCTTGTTCTTTGGTATCCCCTCTACCTAGCCCAAGGTTAAAATATACAACCAATGTATACTGACAGAATTAATCTGTTGAGCAGAGCTGGAATTCTTTCAAGTCAGACTTGTTCATAAAGTAGACCCATCTATACTAATAAATTTACAACAGGTTATGAAAGTCAAATCCATTAGAGCAGAATGAAGTAATTATGGAGCAGAAAAGATAGCTGGTATCTCATAATAAGAGGATCGTATAAAGCATAAAAACCTCTCTCTTGCTCTCTTTTCTCGGAGGACTCTAGAATATGGAACTCATCAAGCTTAAGTACCAAACAGAAGCAAGTCAAGTGCGTAGCCTGTTATTTATATATCTCCCTCTTGTGGTAGGGAGATTTCATTTTCTCTTACAGTAGTCATAATTAGAATTTAATAGAAACAAGACACATTTCATTAAAAAAAACTGCTACATTCATGTGGTTTAAAGTATATTAATCCAACAAGTTTCACTTATCTGTGTCTGCTTAAGGTCTTAGTCATGAACAATATAGACAGGAGTATATATAACACATTCCAGGAACTTCCCTGGTGGTCCAGTGGTTAAGAGTTCACCTGCCAATGCAGGGAACAAGGGTTCAAAGATTTCACATGCCTTGAGGCAACTAAGCCTATGTGCCCAAACTACTGAGCCTGCATGCTGCAGCTAAAGAGTAACCCCTGCTTGCCACAACTAGAGAAAGCCCATGTACAGCAATGAAGACCCAGTGCAACAAAAAATAAATAAAAATAAAATAAAAACATTACAGGGGATCCTTTCCCTTCAGTGGGAATTAACCACAAGGTTAATGTTCTGATAAAAGTCAAGACTAGCATACTCCATGATGCCGTGCACAATCACCTCCTGCCAGTTCAGGGTTGCCTTTTTCTAAACTTCTCTACTGTACTTAAGATTTTCAATCAAAAAATATTGAGTGTATGCTGAATACACTTTCCAGGACAGAAATAAAGTAAATGAGATCCTACCCACTATGGGCTTATCATCTAGTAAAGAAGATAATAAAATGAAAAGAATAGATAAAGGACCAGATTCAGTGGTTCTTACAGTGGGTAAGAGATTTACATGTGGAAGATTTTTAAAGTATGTTCCTAACTACCTTGACTCTAAAAAAATAATTTTGAAAGAGCACCCCAGTGATTCTGATATGTACATTCTCTTTCCCCTTTAAGAACCACTGAACCAGGAGTTCAAAAGATTATAAATTACTTCCTGTATAGGGGAGTTAAGTACCAGGGTGACTTTGGGAAGGAAGTAACACCAAGTTTAGCGCTGTGCAGTTCTGAGAAACAGAGGTGTAACCCTGAATATCTATAGAGACCAGGCAGGTAATGCAAGTAAATGAAGCATTCTGCATCAAACTGACCTCAGGGAGTAGTGGGGACTATGACTAGCTAGAAAGCTCTTGATCCTTTTCACATAGAATAACCACCTCTTAGCTCCAGCCACACAAAAGAACAAGCCTAATGCTGCTGTATCTTTCAAACTGTTAGATGATATCATAAATTTGGAACTCTGTATTGAACTGGAAGTTCATTCAAAACATTTTAAAGCACTAAGTAGCTCCACACTGCTCAGGTAAAACCAAACATGGATGTGAGTTCTATCAGGCCTCTAGGCCACTGAACTCACACGCTCTTAGGCTCTGTGCTAGGTGGTGGAGTACAAACAATAGCGTTTCCACCCGCAGAGTGCCTACAGTCCAGAGGACACCGACAAGCGAGAGATCACAGCTGTTCCTGTAACCAGAGCCTCACAGCACTGTGCGAGCAGAAAGGAGAGGACACTCACTTCTCAGGGGAGTGTTTCAAAGAGGCAGGAGCGTTTGAATTCAACCTGGAAGAATAAGTAAGCTTTTTCTAGGTGGGCAGGTAGAAGCACCAAGGCTAAAAGAACAGCATTTTAAAGGCTTGGAAATATAAAAGTGTCTTTCCTCAGGAAGAACATGAACTCCCCCAGAGCACAATACATCTTTTCCTCTGATTAGTGCACTCAGTCCAAGGCCACACATAGATTCTCCATAAATAGTTCTTGAAAAATTTTGAGACTCACAGATATGAGGAATATTAACATTAAATAAGTCTCCCCTAGTGAAAGAGTGATCTGTAACAATTATAAAAATTTCAGAAAGCCCCAAACCTTTGATTTGTGCCAATGTCTTGATGAAAGTGAAAGAGAAGAGTGAAAAAGTTGGCTTAAAGCTCAACATTCAAGATTGCTGGGAGAAATATCAATAACCTCAGATATGCAGATGACACCACCCTATGGCACAAAGTGAAGAGGAACTAAAGAGCCTCTTGATGAAAGTGAAAGAGGAGAGTGAAAAAGTTGGCTTAAAGCTCAACATTCAGAAAACGGAGATCATGGCATCTGGTTCCATCACTTCATGGGAAATAGATGGGGAAACAGTGGAAACAGTGTCAGACTTTATTTTTCTGGGCTCCAAAATCACTGCAGATGGTGACTACAGCCATGAAATTAAAAGACACTTACTCCTTGGAAGAAAAGTTATGACCAACCTAGATAGCATATTCAAAAGCAGAGATATTACTTTGCCGACTAAGGTCCATCTAGTCAAGGCTATGGTTTTTCCAGTAGTCATGTATGGATGTGAGAGTTGGACTGTAAAGAAGGCTGAGCACCAAAGAATTGATGCTTTTGAACTGTGGTGTTGGAGAAGACTCTTGAGAGTCCCTTGGACTGCAAGGAGATCCAACCAGTCCATTCTGAAGGAGATCAGCCCTGGGATTTCTTTGGAAGGACTGATGCTAAAGCTGAAGCTCCAGTACTTTGGCCACCTCATGTGAAGAGTTGACTCATTGGAAAAGACTCTGATGCTAGGAGGGATTGGGGGCAGGAGGAGAAGGGGACGACCGAGGATGAGATGGCTGGATGGCATCACTGACTCCATGGGGGTGGGTCTGAGTGAACTCTGGGAGTTGGTGATGGACAAGGAGGCCTGGGGTGCTGCGATGCATGGGGTCGCAAAGAGTTGGACGTGATTAAGCGACTGAAGTAACAAACAATACAATCTTGTTAGAAATATTTTTTTTCATCCATAGTCAATTTAGTTAAGTTGAGCATGAAATGATGATGGCACACACAAAATTATTTTTCACATCTTTCTTATTTTCTAGGGCATATTGTCATACTCTCAAAGTAAAACTGCCCCGAGAGGGAACTGGCCTGGATCTTTTCCCTTCTTGTAGAAGTGAAAATCTATCCAACTGATTTCTCATGTAAGAAATAGATGTAACTATAATATCACTTCTAGATCTTACAGATCTCACAGTCTTGATATCATCTGTACTTGCAGTATACTTGGAATAGAAGTAAGCATGCTATAATGAAAAGTAATTAAAAATCATACAGTACTATTCCTTTTTCATATAAAGAAAAGAAAGCTAAAAAGAACAGAGTTGTGGTTGCCAAGGGGGAAGAGGGAGAGAGAGGGATAGACAGGATGTTTGGGGTTAGTAGATACAAACTATTACATTTAGAATGGGTAAACAATATGGAACAAATTTTTCAAGCAACGGAAAAACAATAAGATCCTATTGTGTAGCACAGGGAACTATACCCAGTCTCCTGCAATAAACCATAAGGGAAAAGAATATTAAGGAGAATGTATATATGTGTATAACTGAGTGACCTTGCTGTATAGCAGAAATTAGCACAACACTGTAAATCAACTATACCTCAATTAAAAATAGAGAATAAAAATTTTAAAAATTAAGAAAACAAAATTTATAGACAATAGAAGACTCTACTAGAACCAGCAAGCTACTTTGTTATGAGGCTGAACCTATAATTTCCTCCCATCTTCCTCCTCTCCTATTTTAACATCCACAACTGGGGGGCCATAATTATCTCCAGAAACAGAGAGTAAGCCACTTGTGGTGGGACTCATTCTCCCACACAGAACATTAGCTTCCATTACTTCTTTGAATGGATTCATCTCAATTCTGGACCAGCACTCTAATTACCTAGATCACTTGGAGACTTTTCCTGTATAATTCATTTCCTAAGATTTCATCTCACAAGCTATTTGAAGTTCCAGTGAAGTAATTGGTAAATATTTCTATATTATCTGTCTATATTCTCTACATTGTTCACAATGTAGAGAGTCATTTCCTTAAAAAAAACGTTTACAAAGTACACACCCTCTTCCTCGTAGTGTGCTGAGCAGTAGGAATTGAGAGCAACCATGAAGGCCAACAAGAAGGAAGACACTCAGTCAGGAAGGTACTTGGCTGTTCTAGAAGCTGAAAGAAGGCCAATGTTATATTACTGAAGTATTGTGTGGAGGAAGGAACCAGTGCATGTATGTGTGGGGGGGGTGAAGAAACAGAAAGAGAAAGGCAATCCTGATGACTATGGAAACTGAATTTTCGTAATTAAACTGGTCCCAAAAAATCTGTGAGCACAGAACAGGCTGATTCCAGCTGCCCTCTAGAGGTCTCCTCCATTTCTAATAAGGTCACATGATGGACCAAAGAGTTTCCATTGTTCTACAGTAAAATGAATGTCTTTGCTTTCCTGTCTCTATAAATGTATTGACCAGGGCTCAGCAAATTATGGCAATAGGTCAAATATGGCCTGCTTTTGTATAGCCAGTGAGCTAAGAATTTTTACTTTTTAATTTAAATTTAAAAATCCATAGAAGACTAATGTTCTGTAATACATATGAGTTACATGGAATTCAAATCTCTGTGGACATGAAGTTTTATCAGAATACAGCCATGTGCATTCATTTAGGTTTTGTGTCTATGGCTACTTTCATACAACAGCAGAAATGAATGCTTATAATAAAGACTATATGGCTTACAAGACTAAAATAGCTAAGAAAATATTTGCTGACCCCTGGTGCACAGCATTACAAAGTGAGTCCCTCTCTACTGTTATGCTGCCTAGCATAGGTATTATAGTCCAAACACATGTAGCTTGCAGTAGGATCAGTAGAGCACAGGGTATGGAATACATCCTGCTACCCAACTGTTTGTTGAACCCTGTTTTATATTTTCAGTATTTACGTTAGTAGAAGGTGTGTATGGAGAAGGAAATGGCAACCCACTCCAGTGTTCTTGCCTGGAGAATCCCAGGGACGGTGGAGCCTGATGAGCTGCTGTCTGTGGGGTCGCACAGAGTCAGACATGACTGAAGCAACTTAGCAGCAGCAGCAGAGGATGTGTATATCTCCCTTACACACAGAGTGTGTGTTTCTGTATGTATGCATGTGCATGAGAGACACAGAAAAAGTATATTTGACTAACAGAATATGAGGAGACTTTAAAGATATGAATAAGGGTCAATTCAAAGACTCTAGTTTGAAAATTTGTTTGATCCTAAGTGCATTGGGAAGCTACTTGAAATTTGTGTGATCTGATTTTCTTGTTTTTAAGAGTCACTCTGGCCATGGTACGGATCACAAATTGTAGAGAGACACAGATGAGAAACAAGAAACCCAGTTAGGACAGTATCACAGTGGTCCAGTGAAGAAAAGAAGATGATGGCTTGAATTAGAGAGAGGTGAATGGACATGAGACTTATTTTAGAGACAGACTAGCAGAAATTGCTGATGAATTAGATGTGAGGGTAAAGGAAAGGGAAGAAATACTACACTGAAATGTTTTATCACCAAAAAAATTAAAAGTTCTTAAATATTTAATCCAAACCCCGAAATGAAATTTCAGGAACCCCAGCAGAACAACCCTGGTCAAAAATACCTAAGTATTATAAGTAACCATTGTTTTTAATTGATCATAAAAAAGCTACCTTCCTCTGAATTAATACTGGACTTACAATCATTTTTAGAAACCACAAAGGACCTTTATACGTAGCAGAATTATTCTTTTCTGTCCCTATTTTTCTGAGAAATTAGACAGGCAGTAGGATGGTAGGTAGGTAGGTAGGTAGATAGATAGTCAGATTCTCTATTAAGAACAAAGTCTAATGTTCAAATACCTCTACCGCACTTTCCTTCAAGAGTTTACCAATTCTGGGAGGGAGGTGAGGGTCGGGATTGGGAGTTCATGTACACTGGTGGATGATTCATGTCAATGTATAGCAAAATGAATACAGTATTGTAAAGCAAAACAAACTAAAAAATAAAAATCAATTAAAAAAAAGAGTTTACCAATTCTGATCAAATACATTCTTAAATCTATGATGAAAATGTGAATGAGAATAGTTAACCCAGTTTACAGGGGAAAAAAAATAGCTATTAATATACAAATCCCTATTTACTTTTCCAAGATGATTTAAATATAAATTTGGGTCCTCATATCTCTATATAAACTCTTTGATATTTGCTGGTTCTTTCCAGATCCATGAAAATCTCCAACACCCCCAACACCTCCAGCACCATCACTGGCTTCATCCTCCTGGGCTTCCCTTGCCCCAGGGAGGGGCAAATTCTCCTCTTTGTGCTCTTCTCTGCTGTCTACCTCCTGACCCTCATGGCAACGGTTCTATCATCTGTGCTGTGTGCTGGGATCAGAGACTCCACACCCCCATGTACATCCTGCTCACCAGCTTCTCCTTCCTGGAGATCTGGTATGTCACCTCCACTGTCCCCAACATGTTGGCCAACTTCCTCTCTGACAACAAGCTCATCTCCTTCTCTGGGTGCTTTCTCCAGTTCTACTTTTTCTTCTCCTTGGGTTCTACAGAATGCTTTTTCTTGGCTATGATGGCATTTGATCGATACCTTGCCATCTGCTGGCCTCTACATTACCCCACCCTCATGACTGGACGTCTCTGTGCCAATCTCGTAACCAGCTGCTGGGTACTTGGTTTCCTCTGGTTCTTGATTCCCATCATCATCATCTCCCAAATGTCTTTCTGTGGATCTGGGATCATTGACCACTTCCTGTGTGACCCAGGTCCTCTTCTAGCACTCACTTGCGAAAAAGCTCCTGTGATGGAGCTTGTCTTCTCCACCTTAAGTCCTGTGCCCCTCATCATTCCTTTTCTCTTCATCATGGGGTCTTATGCTCTGGTCCTGAGAGCTGTGTTGAAAGTCCCTTCAACAGCTGGGCGGAAAAAGGCTTTCTCCACCTGCGGGTCTCATCTGGCTGTGGTCTCACTATTCTATGGCTCAGTCCTCGTAATGTATGGGAGTCCAACATCTGAGCATGAAGCTGGGATGCAGAAGACTGTGACTCTGTTTTATTCTGTTGTGACGCCACTTCTTAACCCCATAATATATAGTCTTAGAAACAAAGATATGAAAAAGGCCCTGCAGAAATTTCTTAGACTATAAAAAATGTTAATCAAAAGAGTTCTTGAGCAATTAGAGACCTAAACTGTGTTTACCTCATTTCAGGTTTAAAAAAAAAAAAAAACTTTTTTTTTTTTTTTCAGATAATCGTTCATCCTAATACTGACTAAAATTTCAGTCACCTCTGAACATGTATCTGTTGCTTATTTATTCTCTTGGCATGACCATTCTGAGATATCAATCGCACACCTGAACTGTTTTCAGGACACCTTCACCTTAGAGAGCCCTGACTTTCTATTCCTATATTCTGAAACCCATGACTGCTAAGACCTCTACTCAGTTCTTTAAACTCCCAGTTTCTTCTTTCTGCTAGACTTCATGAAATCTCATCTTGCACATGAATGACTGAGAAATTGAAAAATGCCTAGAAAGGAAACTACATCACATTTTGACCCTCACTTCTCTGTGGTCCTCCTGTCTCCAGTATTTTTTTCTCAAACACCAGTTTCTCTGGCAGTCACAAACACCAAATCCCTTATATCCTTAGTTCAATGAAACTACTGCTTTCTGCTGAGACTTTATTCTTCCTTCTTGCTGTTCTTTCTCAGATACTCCATGTCCCCACACTCCCCAATGCAGTGATTATCATCCTAGGGGAGAAACACTCAAGGTAAATGTGGAGCTCCTCTTCTTATTCCTCCCTTCCCTGGAATTATAGCCCCTGAAGTCATGTCTGTGGACTTCTCTCTAGTGCCTTCAAAGGCTTGTTTTATGTAATTTCTCCAGATTTTGTAGTTACTTTTAGTAGAAGGATAAACTTACTCCAAGCTGATTAGTCATGACTATAACCAAAATTTGTTTTCTATTATGGCTAAGTTCCAAACTTTCTCACTTTTCCCCTCACTTTCGGAAGATGATCTTGTAGCATAATCATGCAAAAACCCACAAATCAGAGACAAGTGAATGCAGGGACTGGTATAAACATGCAAAGGCCTGGTTTTCTTTTCACCACAAGCACCTCCAGATTCCTGCGTGTTCTACCCTGCAAACAAGGTGGGCGAGGAGAAGGGTTTATTTCAATAAAATAAGGAAACCAGTAACCCAGAGACAAAGTTAGGCCTATTCTTTTAAGGGACAGGTGCTCAGGAATTGCTCAGTTCAGTTCAGTTCAGTCGCTCAGTTGAGTCCGACACTTTGTGATCCCATGGACTGCAGTACACCAGGCCTCCCTGTCCATCACCAACTCTCAGAGCATACTCAAACTAATGTCCATTGAGTCGTTGATGCCATAAAACCATCTCATCCTCTGTTGTCTCCTTCTCCTCCTGCCTTCAATCTTTCCCAGTATCAGTGTCTTTTCAAATGAGTCAGTTCTTTGCATCTGGTGGCCAAAGGATTGGAGTTTCAGCTTCAGCATCAGTCCTTCTAATGAACACCCAGGACTGATCTCCTTTAGAATGGACTGGTTGGATCACCTTGTAGTCCAACGGACTCTCAAGGGTCTTCTCCAACACCACAGCTCAAAAGCATCAGTTCTTCAGTGCTCAGCTTCTTTATAGTCCGACACTCACATCCATACATGACTACTGGAAAAACCATAGCTTTGACTACACATACTTTGGCTGGCAAAGTAATGTCTCTGCTTTTTAATATACTGTCTAAGTTGGTCATAACTTTCCTTCCAAGGAGCAAGCATCTTTTAATTTCATGGCTGCAGTCACCATCTGCAGTGATTTTGGAGCCCCAAAAAATAAAGTCTGACACTGTTTCCACTGTTTCCCCATCTGTTTTCCATGAAGGGATGGGACCAGATGCCATGATCTTCATTTTTTGAATGTTGAGTTTTAAGCCAACTTTTTCACTCTCCTCTTTCTCTTTCGTCAAGAGACTCTTTAGTTCTTCTTCGCTTTTTGCCATAAGGGTGGTGTCATCTGCATATCTGAGGTTATTGATATATCTCCTGGTGATCTTGATTCCAGCTTGTGCTTCATCCAGTCCAGCGTTTCTCATGATGTACCCTGCATATAAGTTAAATAAGAATGGTGACAATATACAACCTTGACCTGCTCCTTTTCCTATTTGGAACCAGTCTGTTGTTCCATGTCCAGTTCTAACTGTTGCTTCCTGACCTGTATACAGGTTTCCAAGAGGCAGGTCAGGTGGTCTGGTATTCCCATCTCTTTCAGAATGTTCCACAGTTTATTGTGATCCACACAGTCAAAGGCTTTGGCATAGTCAATAAAGCAGAAATAGATGTTTTTCTGGAACTCTCTTGCTTTGTCCATGATCCAGCGGATGTTGGCAATTTGATCTCTGGTTCCTCTGCCTTTTCTAAATCCAGCTTGAACATCTGGAAGTTCATGGTTCATGTACTGTTGAAGCCTGGCTTGGAGAATTTTGAGCATTGCTCTGCTAGCAAGTGAGATGAGTGCAATTGTGTGGTAGTTAGAGAATTTGGCATTGCCTTTCTTTGGGATTGGAATGAAAACTGACCTTTTCCAGTCCTATGGCCACTGCTGAGTTTTCCAAATTTGCTGGCATATTGAGTGCAGCACTTTCACAGCATCATCATTTAGGAGCTGAAATAGTTCAACTGGAATCCCATCACCTCCACTAGCTTTGTTAGTAGTGATGCTTCCTAAGGCCCATTTGACTTCACATTCCAGGAAGTCTGGCTCTAGGTGAGTGATTACACCATCATGGTTATCTGGGTCATGAAGATCTTTTTTGTACAGTTCCTGTGTATTCTTACCACCTTTTCTTGATATCTTCTGCTTCTGTTAGGTACATAACATATCTGTCCTTTATTGTGCCCATCTTTACATGAAATATTCCCTTGTATCTCTAATTTTCTTGAAGAGATCTCTAGTCTTTCCCATTCTGTTGTTTTCCTCCATTTCTTTGCATTGATCACTGAGAAAGGCTTTCTTATCTCTCCTTGCTATTCTTTGGAACTCTGCATTCAGATGCTTATATCTCTCCTTTTCTCCTTTCCCTTTCACTTCTCTTCTTTTCACAGCTCTGTGTAAGACCTCCTCAGACAGCCATTTTGCCTTTTTTTGCATTTTTTCTTAGGGATGGTCTTGATCACTGCTTCCTGTACAATGTCACGAACCTCCATCCATAGCTCATCAAGCACTCTGTCTGTAAGATCTAATCCCTTGAGCTGTCACTTCCACTGTATAATCATAAGGGATTTGATTTAGGTCATATCTGATTGGTCGAGTGGTTTTCCCTACCTTCTTCTATTTCAGTCTGAATTTGGCAATAAGGAGTTCCTGATCTGAGCCACAGTCAGCTCCCAGTCTTGTTTTTGCTGACTGTATATAGCTTCTCCATTATTGGGTGCAAAGAATATAATCAATCTGATTTCAGTATTGACCATCTGGTGATGTTCATGTGTAGAGTCCTCTCTTATGTTATTGGAAAAGAGTGTTTGCTATGACCAGTGCATTCTCCTGGCAAGACTTTACTAAAATTTGCCCTGCTTCATTCTGTACTCCAAGGCCAAATTTGCCTGTTACTCCAGGTATTTCTTGATCCTACTTTTGCATTCCAGTCCCCTATAGTGAAAAGGAATTATAGATCAGTAAAATTGTTTACTCAGGATTTGTATTAGTAACTTGGACTAGCTCTCCTTGAAGTACCTCCTAGATCCTGAAAGAACGGTTATCCTATTATTGTATATATTTATCAATTCAGCTACCTGATTCTGCAGATTAAGAAAATGAGAAGTGGCTTTCAGGAGTGAAGTGATTTTCTAGGGATAATATTTTAATGGTAAAAAAATAAAAATCTCCTATCCACCACCTTTTCATCTGCCTTTTCTTTTCAGTAAACAATCCTATATTTTTAACTTTAGAAGTTTTCAATTATTTCCCCTTGAATAATCTCAATGATTTGCCACTTACATATTGTTTCCTTAATATATATAAAGCTCTATAAACAGTAAGAGAACAGAACAATATCGTAATAGGAAAATAAGCAAAAAGATACAAACAAGTAACATATAGAAAAGATTCTTAAATATACAGAAATATCACTAATCCATTCATAAAAAGATAAAGAGAGAAAATCATTAGACAGTATCTCATGTTTAACCGGGGGAGTGACAAGGATCAGGAAGTTTGATAACACACTGTATGTTTGAGAATGTGAAATGGGTTCTCTCAGACTTAGTTGGCAGGATATAAGTTTTACACTGTATTTAGGAGAGTCAAAATTTAAAAGGCCTATGCCCTGGAACCCAGCAATGCAGCCTCTAAGGTGCTAAACCTATGGCTTTTTTTTTCACACATATAGGAAATTATGAAACTGTAAAAATGTTCATTGTATCATTGTTGTAATAGCAAAATGTTGAGAAAAATGTCAGTTCCAATTAGTGGAAAACTAACTAAATAAGTTTTCATTCCAATCCCAAAGAAAGGCAATGCCAAAGAATGCTCAAACTACCGCACAATTGCACTCATCTCGCACGCTAGTAAAGTAATGCTCAAATTCTCCAAGCCAGTCTTCAGCACTACATGAACCATGAATTTCCAGATGTTCAAGCTGGTTTTAGAAAAGGCAGAGGAACCAGAGATCAAATTGCCAACATCCGCTGGATCATGGAAAAAGCAAGAGAGTTCCAGAAAAACATCTACTTCTGCTTTATTGACTATGCCAAAGCCTTTGACTGTGTGGATCACAATAAACTGTGGAAAATTCTGAAAGAGATGGGAATACCAGACCACCTGACCTGCCTCTTGAGAAATTTGTATACAGGTCAGGAAGCAACAGCTAGAACTGGACATGGAACAACAGACTGGTTCCAAATAGGAAAAGGAGTACTTCAAAGCTGTATATTGTCACCCTACTTATTTAACTTCTATGCAGAGTACATCATGAGGAACGCTGGGCTGGATGAAGCACAAGCTGGAATCAAGATTTCCGGGAGAAATATCAATAACCTGAGAAATGCAGATGACACCACCCTTATGGCAGAAAGTGAAGAGGAGCTAAAAAGTATGCTTTATTGACTATGCCAAAGCCTTTGACTGTGTGGATCACAATAAACTGTGGAAAATTCTGAAAGAGATGGGAATACCAGACCACCTGACCTGCCTCTTGAGAAATTTGTATACAGGTCAGGAAGCAACAGCTAGAACTGGACATGGAACAACAGACTGGTTCCAAATAGGAAAAGGAGTACTTCAAAGCTGTATATTGTCACCCTACTTATTTAACTTCTATGCAGAGTACATCATGAGGAACGCTGGGCTGGATGAAGCACAAGCTGGAATCAAGATTTCCGGGAGAAATATCAATAACCTGAGAAATGCAGATGACACCACCCTTATGGCAGAAAGTGAAGAGGAGCTAAAAAGTCTCTTGATGAAAGTGAAAGAGGAGAGTGAAAAAGTTGGCTTAAAGCTCAACATTCAGAAAACGAAGATTATGGCATCTGGTTCCATCACTTCATGGGAAATAGATCCCTGGGGAAACAGTGTCAGATTTTATTTTTTTGGCCTCCAAAATCACTGCAGATGGTGATTGCAGCCATGAAATTAAAAGCCACTTACTCCTTGGAAGGAAAGTTATGACCAACCTGGATAGTATATTCAAAAGCAGAGACATTACTTTGCCAACAAAGGTCCATCTAGTCAAGGATATGGTTTTTCCTGTGGTCATGTCTGGATGTAAGAGTTGGACTATGAAGAAAGCTGAGCACCGAAGAACTGATGCTTTTGAGCTGTGGTGTTGGAGAAGACACTTGAGAGTCCCTTGGACTGCAAGGAGATCCAACCAGTCCATCCTAAAGGAGATCAGTCCTGGGTGTTTATTGGAAGGACTGATGCTGAAGCTGAAACTCCAATACTTTGGCCACCTCATGCAAAGAGTTGACTCACTGGGAAAGACTCTGATGCTAGGAGGGATTGGGGGCAGGAGGAGAAGGGGACAACAGAGGATGAGATGGTGGATCATCACTGACTCGATGGACGTGAGTCTGAGTGAACTCCGGGAGTTGGTGATGGGCAGGGAGGCCTTGTGTGCTGCAATTCATGGGGTCACAAAGAGTCAGACACGACTGAGCGACTGAACTGAACTGAATTAAATAGTTACAGTTATTTAATAGCTATAGTTTAGTCATACAGTGGAATACTGTATCTTCAATTTCATAAAATATGAAGTAGCTCTATAAGTAATGTTACATAATTACTTCAAGATACATTATTGATTTTTTTTAAAAAATGTAAACTGAGGGAGGGAGATTTCAAGAGGGAAGAGACATATGCACAGCTATGATTAATTCATGCTGATATATGCCAAATCAAACCAATATTGTAAACCAATCATCAATCAATTAAAAATAAATAAATATTAAAAAATAAGTGAGCTGAAGGGTGTAAATACCTGTAATATAAATGTATAGACCATCTTCTGAAGGAGATCCAGACTGGTTACAGGGCTTGCTTCAATAAGGAGAATTTGGTGTATGAGGAAGAAGACAGAAAAAGAGATTTATTTTGAATGATTTAAATTCTTTTCCACATGACTGCATGATTTACTTCTTAAATAAAAAATAATACAGTTGTCTTCAAACAAAGGATATCTTTCTAAAGGAGTATATTTTCAGCAACAGAGACATCAATGATTAATGGCTGGGGCAGCTTACATGTCTGAAGCAAGATCCAAGAGTGACACCCTATTATGTGGGCAGGATATGATGGAAGTCTTCACTCTCTAGAGGAATACTCTTTGTTGTTATTCAGTCAATCAGTCATGTCCAACTCTTTGTGACCCCATGCACTGCAGCATGCCAGGCTGCTCTGTCCTTCACCATCTTGCAGTTTGTTCAAACTGATGTCCATTGAGTCAGTGATGTCATCCAACCATCTCATCCTCTGTCATCCCCTTCTCCTCTTGCCTTCAATCTTTCCCAGCATCAGGGTCTATTGCAATAAGTCTGCATTTTGCATCAAGTAGCCAAAATATTGGGCTTCAGCTTAAGCATCAGTCCTTCCAATGAATAGTCAGGATTGATTTCCTTTAGGATTAACTGGTTTGATCTCCTTGCTGTCCAAGGGACTCTCAAAAGTCTTCTTGAGAATTGAGCTTGAAAGCATCAATTCATTGGTGTTCAGCCTTCTTTATGGTCCAACTCTCACATCCATACATAACTACTGGAAAAACCATAGCCTTGACTAGATGGACCTTTGTCAGCACAGTAATGTCTCTGATTTTTAATATGCTGTTTTGTTATTGCTTTTCTTCCCAGGAGGAAGTGTCCTTTAATTTCATGGCTGCAGTCACCATCCATATTGATTTCAGAGCTGAAGAAAATAAAGTCTCTCACTGCTTCCATTGTTTCCCCATCTATTTGCCATAAAGTGATGGGACCAGATGCCACAATCTTCATTTTTTTGAATGCTGAGTTTTATTCAACTTTTTCAGTCTCCTCTTTCACTTTCATCAAGAGACTTTTGAGTTCTTCACTTTCTTTCAGAAAAGTGGTGTCATCGCATATCTGAGGTTATTGATAGTTCTCTTTGCAATCTTCATTCCAGCTTGTACTTCATCCAGCCTGGCTTTTTCCTTAATGTACTGCATATAAGTTAAATAAGTAGGGTGGCAATATACAGCCTAGATGTACTCCTTTCCCAGTTTGGAACCAGTCCATTGTTCCATGGCTGGTTCTAACTATTGCTTCTTGACCTGCATACAGGTTTCGCAGGAGGCAAGTAAGGTGGTCTGGTATTCCCATCTCTTTAAGAATTTTCCAGTTTGTTGTGATCTACACAAAGGCTTTAGCATAATCAGTGAAGCAAAAGTAGACATTTTTCTGGAATTTTCTTGCTTTTTATGCAATGGATGTTGGCAATTTGATCTCTGGGTTATTAAAAAGAATACATTTGAATCAGTTCTAATGAGGTGGATGAAACTGGAGCCTATTATACAGAGTGAAGTAAGCCAGAAAGAAAAACACCAATACAGTATACTAACACACACACATATATATAATATATATATATATATATATGGAATTTAGAAAGATGGTAACGATAACCTTGTATGCGAGACAGCAAAAGAGACACAGATGTATAGAACGGACTTTTGGACTCTGTGGGAGAGGGAGAGGGTGGGATGATTTGTGGCACTGAAACATGTATACTACCATGTAAGAACGAATCGCCAGTCTATGTTTGATACAGGATACAGGATGCCTGGGGCTGGTGCACAGGGATGGTGCAGAGAGATGATATGGAGTGGGAGGTGGGAGGGGGTTCAGGATTGGGAACACCCGTGGCTGATTCATGTCAATGTATGGCAAAACCAATACAGTATTGTAAAGCAAAATAAAGTAAAAATAAAAAAATTTTAAAAAGCAAACAGCAAAAACTGTCAAGAATCTGGAGAAATTAGAGTACTTGTACATTGCTGGTGGGAATATTAAATGGTTCAGCCTCTGTGGAAAATAGTGCAGCAGTTTCTAAAAGCCATAGATTATCGATGATTCAGCAATTCCACTTCTGAGTATATATACAAAAGAACTGAATGCAAGGAATTGAGCAGATATTTTACACTCATAGTCACAGCAGCAATATTCACAATAGTGAAATGGTGAAAGCAACTGAAGTATTCTTCAGATATGAACAGATAAATAAAATTTTTTATACACAAACAGTGCAACTTTTGGAAGGAAATTCTGACATGTTCTAAAACATGAATAAACTTTGAAGACAATATGATAGGTGAAATAGGCCAATCACAGAGGACAAAT
Source organism: Aepyceros melampus (assembly GCA_006408695.1). Classification (NCBI taxonomy): domain Eukaryota; kingdom Metazoa; phylum Chordata; class Mammalia; order Artiodactyla; family Bovidae; genus Aepyceros; species Aepyceros melampus. Next base: position 24,146 of record SJXQ01004018.1, read on the forward strand.
TTTGTGTGATTCCACTTATATGTTTCCTAGAGTAATAAAATTCAAAGATAAAAATTCTAATGGTTGCCAGGGGCTAGGGGAAAGTGGAATGGGAAGTTATTATTTAATGGGTATTGGAATCTCAGTTTGGGATAATGAAAAAGTTCTGGAGATGAATGCTGGTGATGGATGCATAACAATATGAATGTAATTAATGTCTAGAACTGTACACTTAAAGTGGTTAAGATGATCATTTTTATGTTATATATATTTTACCACAATAAAATAGTTTAAAATCATAAAAAATGTAGGAGAATAAAATTTAAAAAGTACTTGAATAATCCAAAAGAAAACAAAAAAGGAGAAACAAAGGAACAAAGAACAAATAGAACAAATGTAAAAGTCATAGTCTGTTGGTAATTGAGGACTGGAAACAAAAATTTATAATTGTAAAGAAAATACAATCTCATAGAATATAAAAAATATGCATTGTGAATATTCTTTATATTTCATAGAAAAACAAATGTTTCCTGAAAACCAAAAGAAATTCTCTGTAAATCTTCACAGACAGCTCAGCATTGCCTTTAGACATTATCCCTGTCTTCACTCTGGGAGCCAAATTAACCTAAACTATATGAAAACTTTGGATAAGAAAAGGATGTTACACCAAAGAGTCCTGAGGGAGTCATAAACCAGCCCAAGAGGACTCTGAAGACTTTGCAATAATCTCTAAGATGGAAACTTTAATTGCACGCTGGGGAGTCTCAACAACACTCCCCCTCCTTTCATTCACCTGCACCCTTCCTTACTGAAATCTCCTCATGAGGTTTATATCCCATTTCTTTCAATTATTCTATAGAAAAAGTAGCCAAAATATAAAGCTCTGTTGAATTGTCTCTTCTGGGTGAGGCAAGTGAGATCTGGCTGCCTTGGGTAAACTGAGGTCTCTTCTGTAGCTCCTGATGAAAGTATCAGTACGTCAGATAAGGCCCACATCTCCATGACTGATTATAGGGCTGTAATTCTTTTCATTGGCTATCACATTTCCAAACAGAAGTGCCCTGTTGCTATAATTGTTTCTTTTGAGTAATTCAGGAAGGGAGGAAAGGGAGTTTCAGCATTTAACTTTGTGTATTGTAGGATGCTTAGGATCAGGCCCCTGGGTTTTGATTCCATGTAAAGGAAAAAGCATCAGTGAGAAGATACAGACTCAGTATTTATTCCCAGCTTTGTTCATAATTAGTCTTATCATGAAGGGTAAGTAACTTTTCTTCCTGTCTTGGCATCACTGTATTTTTTCTAAGCACCTACAAATTGATCCTAGCTACAGTGGAATTACATTTGAATATTAATATAATTTTGCAAACTTTTGTGGCTTTATGTTTCTGGATATGAAGTTTCAGTCACTAGTAACATAATAAGCTTGTTATATGAAATGTTGACTCTAGTGTCCAGCTACTCATCTCCCTCAATTTAACAATCCTTGAAACCTTTTTTTCCCCTGAAACTTTTCTGTTTAGTGATTCATAAAAGAATGTTTCATTATTCAGAAATTTAGTAAACTTTAATTTGGTCTAAGAAGACTAGAGTTGTACTAAGGAACTCATGGGCTTTCCAGGTGGTGCAATGGTAGAGAACCTGCCTGCAAATGCAAGAGACATAAGAGATATGGGTTAAATTCTTGGGTCAGGAAGATCCCCTAAAGGAGGACATGGCCACCCACTCCAGTATTCTTGCCTGGAGAACCCCATGGACAGAGAAGCCTGGCAGGTAACAGTTCATGGGGTTGCAAAGAGTTGGACATGACTGAAGCAACTTAGCACACAGTAACTGATTTTCTACAGTGCCCTCAATTAAATATAACATTCCCACTTACTCTCATGCACATCACAAGTAATGTAACACACTCCCTTTATTTATTTTCTGTTTCTTGAATCACAGTGTTTCAATGTCTTCTTCCTTTATATCATACCAAACTGTATGTTTTTAAGTGTCAGAATACACAAAGAGGTCAGTAAAATCAGTCTGAGCAACCAAAGAGAGTTGCCCATAGCTTTGCTGTGTGATACATTGGAACTGAGTAGCTTTTTAATCACTAAGGTTTTTAAATAATTATGCTAAAAAGTTTATACTTTGTAATCATGTTTGTTGATAGTACTATTATTAACAATAATGGCTATGAATTTTTTTAGGTCCAATTATATTCCTGGAACTGTACTTAGCATATATTGAATATATTCAACAACATTCTCACAGGAGCTCTGAAAAAAAGGTGTTAACTTGCCCAAGAACACACAGTATGTTATGCTATTTGAACACAAATCAAGTTACTTTATTTATTTTCCTTAAAGAAGGAATGTTATGACCAACCTAGATAGCATATTAAAAAGCAGAGACATTACTTTGCCAACAAAGGTCTGTCTAGTCAAGACTATTGTTTTTCCAGTAGTCACATATGGATGTGAGAGTTGGACTTTAAAGAAAGCTGAACGCCGAGAGTTGATGCTTTTGTGGCATTGGAGAAGACTCTTGAGAGTCCCTTGGACTGCAAGGGACTGTATCCCTTAGGATACAACCAGTCCATCCTAAAGGAAATCAGTCCTGAGTGTTCATTGGAAGGACTGATGTTGAAGTTGAAAATCCAATATTTTGGCCACCTGATGTGAAGAAATGACTCATTTGAAAGGACCCTGATGCTGGGAAAGATTAAAGGTGGGAGGAGAAGGGGACGACAGAGGATGAGATGGTTGGATAGCATCACCAACTCAATGGACATGAGTTTGAGTGAACTCTGGAAGCTGATGATGGATAGGGAGGCCTGGCATGCTGCAACTCATGGGTTTACAAAGAACTGGACACAACTGAGAGATTGAACTGAACTGATGGTGATACAACAGGACTACTGAGTTAAGTACTATTGGATTTAGTCAATCAGTCAATCAGTTGTGAACTTCATCCAGTTGTGGTATGTCACCACATAGGCTGCAGAGTAAATGTTCTCTTTTTTCCTCACCATCCCATGTGTCCATCTTTCTCCAAAAATGTCATACTTAGCCCTTCCTAAGGAGGCTCATTTTTCTTTTTGGTTGTATATGTAGCTGTTCACTCTGCTACTTGTCCATCCAAATAGAGAAAGCATTTTTTGCTTTTTCATTGACATCCTGTAGACCCAGAACAGATTGAAAAAACATTTGAGAGGGGAAAATCAACAGGAGTTGGTGATTGATTGCATATAGGAACTGACAAAATTAGAAAGTGCTTTGAACGACAAGTTTCTGACTTTAGCAAATGCTAAATGGATTAGTGAATGGAGAGTAAGTAGTTCCATTCAAAAGATTTGAATACTAATGGAAAAGGAAAAGATGGAATAAAGAGAAGTAGTGGCACCCCACTCCAGTGTTCTTGCCTGGAGAATCCCAGAGACAGAAGAACCTAGTGGGCTGCCGCCTATGGAGTCACAGAGTCGGACACAACTGAAGTGACTTACCACCAGCAGCAGCAGCAGTGATCGACTATACTCCAATAAGAAAAATTAATTTAAAAAGCAGAAGTGCTGAACAGAATGTTGATAATAGGCCTGAAAATATAAAAGAGGGTAAGTAACTCAGTTCAGTTCAGTTCAGTTCAGTCACTCAGTTGTGTCTGACTCTTTGCAACCCCATGGACTGCAGCATACCAAGCTTCCTTGTCCATCATCAACTCTCGGAGTTCACTCAAACTCATGTCCACTGAGTTGGTGATGCCATCCAACCATCTCATCCTCTGTTATCCCCTTCTCCTCCTGCCTTCAATCTTTCCCAGATTCAGAGTCTTTTCAAATGAGTCCGTTCTACACATCAGGTGGTCAAAGGATTGGAGTTCCAGCTTCAGCATCAGTCCTTCCAATGAACACCCAGGACTGATCTCCTTTAGGATGGACTGGTTGAATCTCCTTGCAGTCCTAGGGACTCTCAAGAGTCTTCTCCAACACCACAGTTCAAAAGCATCAACTCTTCAGCCCTCAGCTTTCTTTATAGTCCAACTCTCACATCCATACATGACTACTACATACTACGTCCATATTACATCTACATCCATACTACATACACACATGACAAAACATGGTCCACTGGAGAATGGCAAATCACTTCTGTATTCTTGCCTGAGACCCCCACGAACAGTATGAAAAGGGTAAGTAACTAGGGAGGCTTCTATTTATAATGGACACTCACATATGACAGGGATATGAGGCAAGTGGGGATTAGATCTTAGGTTTGGTCAGTCACAAGTCTCTGCCCAATGAGTTCAGATTAGAGGTTCAGTGATGGTTTTAGAAAAGGCAGAGGAACCAGAGATCAAATTGCCAACATCCGATGGATCATCAAAAAAGCAGAGAGTTCCAGAAAAACATCTATTTCTGCTTTATGGACTATGCCAAAGCCTTTGACTGTGTGGATCACAATAAACTGTGGAACATTCTGAAAGAGATGGGAATACCAGACCATCTGACCTGCCTCTTGAGAAATCTGTATGCAGGTCAGGAAGCAACAGTTAGAACTGGACATGGAACAACAGACTGGTTCCAAATAGGAAAAGGAGTACGTCAAGGCTGTATATTGTCACCCTGCTTATTTAACTTATATGCAGAGTACATCATGAGAAACACTGGACTGGAAGAAACACAAGCTGGAATCAAGATTGCTGGGAGAAATATCAATAACCTCAGATATGCAGATGACACCACCCTTATGGCAGAAAGTGAAGAGGAACTAAAAAGCCCCTTGATGAAAGTGAAAGAGGAGAGCGGAAAAGCTGGCTTAAAGCTCAACATTTAGTAAACAAAGATCATGGCATCTGGTCCCATCGCTTCATGGGAAATAGATGAGGAAACAGTGGTAACAATGTCAGACTTTATTTTGGGGGGCTCCAAAATCACTGCAAATGGTGACTGCAGCCATGAAATTAAAAGATGCTTACTACTTGGAAGGAAAGTTATGACCAACCTAGATAGCATATTCAAAAGCAGAGACATTACTTTGCCAACAAAAGTCCATCTAGTCAAGGCTTTGGTTTTTCCAGTAGTCATATATGGATGTGAGAGTTGGACTGTGAAGAAAGCTGAGTGCCGAAGAATTGATGCTTTTGAACTGTGGTGTTGGAGAAGACTCTTGAGAGTCCCTTGTACTGCAAAGAGATCCACCTAGTCCATTCTGAAGGAGAATAAAAGATGCTTACTACTTGGAAGGAAAGTTATGACCAACCTAGATAGCATATTCAAAAGCAGAGACATTACTTTGCCAACAAAAGTCCATCTAGTCAAGGCTTTGGTTTTTCCAGTAGTCATATATGGATGTGAGAGTTGGACTGTGAAGAAAGCTGAGTGCCGAAGAATTGATGCTTTTGAACTGTGGTGTTGGAGAAGACTCTTGAGAGTCCCTTGTACTGCAAAGAGATCCACCTAGTCCATTCTGAAGGAGATCAGCCCTGGGTGTTCTTTGGAAGGAATGATGCTAAAACTGAAACTCCAGTACTCTGGCCACCTCACACAAAGAGTTGACTCATTGGAAAAGACTCTGATGGTGAGAGGGATTGGAGGCAGGAGGAGAAGGGGACAACAGAGGATGAGATGTTTAGATGGCATCACCGACTCGATGGATGTGAGTTTGAGTGAACTCTGGGAGTTGGTGATGGACAGGGAGGCCTGGTGTGCTGCGATTCATGGGGTCACAAAGAGTCAGACATGACTGAGTGACTGAACTGAACTGATGATGATGTTCATAAATTCAGTAGGTTAGCTTTTCAGTGACAGAATTGACAAGTTCAAAATTCATTCAACAATTAATTCATTGAGCAAGTGCCTACTAAGCACCAGAAACTCAGTCAACTGAGAATATAAAGATACATTTAACATCATTTATGAATTATAAAGGTTTTCAGTCTAGAGGAAACACAACACATTATTCAGTCATTGTGGCATATGCTCTAGTATGGATGTGAATAACATGCTATGGAACTATTAAGCAGGAATTTTTCTTACATGTAAAAGGGTTTTGCTTTGTTGACTTCAGTAAATGATGGGCATCAAAGGATATCTAAAAATCTTCATCATCAAAAACTAGGACACAATACCTTGACTAGTTTAATTATTAAATGTCGAATCATTAAACTTAACTTTATGGATCAAGTATACTAAGATAATATGCTCAAGAATATTAATTAGGGCATTTATTATAATATAAAATACTAAAACTCAAAATCTATCACTAAGGAGTTGATAAAATCTACAGAAAACAAGGCAGCCACTGAACTAATGTTGCAGAGTTATAATTTGGACATGGAAAAAATACAAAATATATGACATCAAAAAAACAGTTTATACAAGTACCCACCAACAGATATATGCGATATATGTGTGTGTGTGTTAGTTGCTCAGTCATGTCCAACTCTTTTGCAATCCTATGGATTGTAGCCTGCCAGACTCCTCTATCCACGGGATTCTCTAGGCAAGAACACTGGAGTGTGTAGCCATTCCCTTTTCCAGGGGATCTTCCCAACCCAGGGACTGAAACCAAGTCTCCTGCATTTCAGGCAGATTCTTTACTATCTGAGCCACCAGAGAAGCCCACATATTACCTGTATGCATATATGCATATATATATATATGCAATGGAATATACTGCTAAGTCACTTCAGTCATGTCCGACTCTGTGCGACCCCATAGACAGCAGCCCACCAGGCTCCCCCGTCCCTGGGATTTTCCAGGCAAGAACACTGGAGTGGGTTGCCATTTCCTTCTCCAATGCATGGAAGTGAAAAGTCAAAGTGAAGTCGTTCAGTCATGTCCAACTCTTAGCGATCCCGTGGACTGCAGCCTACCAGGCTCCTCCATCCATGGGATTTTCCAGGCAAGAGTACTGGAGTGGGGTGCCATTGCCTTCTCCAAATGGAATATAACTCAGCCATAAAAAAAGAATGAAATATTGCCATTTGCAGCAATGTTAGTGGACCTAGAGAATATTATGCTTAGTAAAATAAGCCAGACAGAAATACAAATACGATATGATATCATATGTTGGGCCCTAAAAAAAAATACAAATGAATCTAATACAAACTGATAACCTTTTTCTTTTCACAGAAAGTAGTGCTTCTGAGTTTTCAAAATTTTCAAAGGGAAGAGAGGATTTTTTAAGCTAATCCTTTGATAAACAAAATCCGAGTAATATAAAGATTCTATTGTTATGCCAATTTTATTGAAATTTGTTTGTTGGTGGATTTTAAATAAGATAGGAGTTAATAGATAGGTTATTCCAAACTAATTGCAAAATAGCCAACATATGTACCTTGCATAGGTTTCCTATAAGTTTTTCAAGAAACAAAGCAACTTATATATTGGTATTTTCTGTCTTGTGTGCAGTCCTGGGATTCATGAACAATTCAGCAGCAAGCACCGTGACGGAGTTTATCCTCCTTGGCTTCCCTGGTTGTCAAGAGTTACAGTATTTCCTCTTTTCACTGTTCTTTGGAATCTATATATTTACCATAGTGGGAAATGGGACCATTGTTTGCGCTGTGAGGTGGGACCAAAGGCTCCATACTCCAATGTATATTCTCCTAGGGAATTTCGCTTTCCTTGAAATCTGGTACATTACCTCCACTGTGCCCAGTATGCTAATCAATTTCCTCTCAAAAACAAAAACGATCTCTTTTGTTGGCTGTTTCCTCCAGTTATATTTTTTTACTTCCCTTGGCACAACTGAGGCATATTTGCTCTGTATCATGGCATACGATCGGTATCTTGCTATCTGCCGCCCACTGCATTACCCAATCATCATGACCCAGAAACTCTGCTCTGTTTTGTTGTCTCTTTGCTGGTTATTTGGATTCCTTAGTTATTCTGTCTCCACCGTGCAGCTCTCTCAGTTGCCTTTCTGTGGGCCCAACACCATCGATCACTTTGTGTGTGACATGGACCCACTGATGGCTCTGTCCTGTGTCCCAGCTCCTGTCACTGAGATTGTCTTCTATGTCCTGAGCTCCCTCATTATCATGCTAACTCTTCTGTACATCCTTGGCTCCTATACCCTTTTATTGATTACTGTGTTTAAAGTCCCTTCAGCAGCAGGCCAACAAAAGGCCTTTTCTACTTGCGGATCACATCTGACAGTGGTGTGCTTATTCTTCGGGGCTCTTTCGGCAATGTATATGAGCCTACAGCTGATAACCCAGCCGAAATTCAGAAGATTATAACTTTGTTCTATTCCGTGGTGACTCCCTTCTTAAACCCCCTGATTTACAGCTTAAGAAACAAGGAGATAAAGGCTGCACTGAAGAAAATCCTGAAAATAGAATGAACATAAACTAGTCTACATGAGAACAAGCAAATCATTGTCCAGGCATAAAAGATTAATTAAAAAAGACTTCATATACTGCTGTTAATTTTCCAGTGCACACAGTAAAGAAGACTTTCTTAGTGGATTCCATCCATGTTTTATGCTTCAACTAACCTGGCAGAGCTAAACCACAGCTGATTCCGATTGCATCCTAAGTATAACAATATTTTCAACATGAATAACTTCTTAGATAGTAATATGAGGGCATTATATTTGTCCTATTTCACATACTGTTTTAGTTTTGATTATTAGGGGAAGGAGGTAAAGCTAGACTAAGAAAAGTTATCCTAGGTGAATCATCATCAGTGTACTGAAGGCATTTCTTAAGATAGTACAAGATCCTTTAAAGTGAATAAATAATGTAATTTAAATGTCTAATGGATACATAACCAAAGGATTTAGTAATAGAAAAAGTTTTTATCCTCTTAGCTCCTCATAATCCAGAATCTTCCAGATTAGGGACAGACTGAAAGTTTCATACTTATATAAGTTATGCTTTAACATCATTTAAAAAAGTAATTTTTTCAATTCAACAAAAGTTTATTGAGCATCTACTTTATTCTAGATACTTTCATAGGCATTAGAGATACACTATGACCAAAATGGTCAAAACACTCTATGTGTGGAGTTTATTTTCTAGTGAGGGAGGGACAATAAAAAAATAAGCAAAAATATAGTTATGTTCTTTCGTTCATTCATTCAGTTGCTCAGTCGTGTCTGACTCTTTGCGACCCCATGAATCGCAGCATGCCAGGCCTCCCTGTCCATCACCAATTCCCAGAGTTCACTCAGATTCACGTCCATTGAGTCCGTGATGCCATCCAGCCATCTCATCCTCGGCGTCCCCTTCTCCTCCTGCCCCCAATCCCTCCCAGCATCAGGGTCTTTTCCAATGAGTCAACTCTTCACATGAGGTGGCCAAAATACTGGAGCTTCAGTTTTAGCATCATTCCTTCCAAAGAAATCCCAGGGCTGATCTCCTTCAGAATGGACTAGTTGGATCTCCTTGCAGTCCAAGGGACTCTCAAGAGTCTTCTCCAACACCACAGTTCAAAAGCATCAATTCAGTGATAAACAATATGGAGAAAGGGAAAGGGAGACAGGAAGTGAGGGAGAAAAGGTTGAAATTTTAAATAAGACCATCAGGGAAGGCCACCCGGAGAAGGTATCGTTTAAACAAAAGCTTGAAGATGAGGGAATGAGCTGTGTGCATAGCTGAGGGAGGCTTATGGAGGCAAGTTCTCCATAAGATTCTGAGGCAGGATTGTGTTCCAGTAACAGCAAGTAGTTTAGTTTGGTTGGAATAGAGAGATTAAGAGGGAAATATCAGAGATGAAGTCAAAGAGAGCATACAGAGGGCCAAGTTGTATAGGCCCTTGTGAGCCATAGTAAGAATTTTAAATTCTGAATGAGATGGAAAGCCTTTCTGAGCAGAGGAGTAGTAGAATCCCATTATATTCTTAAAGAGTCATCACCATGGTTGTTTCATTGACAACAGACTAAATAGAGGCATGGGCATTTAAAAAATCTTTTATTTCTAGTTGTCAAATAAAACTTTGTATTTCTTTTAAAAGGAATTTGTATCTGCAACCTGATCTTGGGGATATATATTTGAGGAGTAGTAAAAGTCAAGGAACTGGTTTGCCCAAGAAGAATGGAAAGTCCTCCTAGACACTCCACAAGGAAATTCTAATTCTGGGATGATATTTCCATAACAAATTGGAGAGAGAATGGAGTTAGGAATCCACTCCTGAGGCTCTTCAATCACAATCATATTATGATTATATAGATATTTACAAAATATTTTCCTATTATTTCATTCTCATGTCAGCCCTATGGAGAACACAAAGAAGATATGTATCAATATTTGAAGAAATGAACTCAACAGGCTCTTACAGCTAGTAAGTAAAAGCACTCAGGCCAGGACCTAGATCTTCTGTGTCCTCGTTTTCTGTCTCTTAGCCCACCACCTTCTCTTTAGGTTCAACTCTATTCAAACCCAGTGCCCCTTTTTAATCCCAGGTCACTCCCTTTCACATGGTGCCTGAATAATCTTTTACACCATTTCCCTGCCTATCCCAGGTCTCTTTCAAAAGTCTCCCAGATGCCTAAAATACTAAGCCTGGTTTTCTACATACAACATTATCTTAAACTCAGCTTCAGATGTCAATTATCCCTACAAACATCATTCTTAATCCTTTCTCCAAACCATGCTCAACTAATTCCTGATCCAACTGAAATCCTTCCCAAACTTAGAAGCTCCTTCAGACATACCCATCCTTAACCCAATCTTTAATGATCGATACAGCGGTTGTCAGACTTCAGCATGCAGCAGAGTCACATAAAGGTTTGTCCAAAAAGGGGGTTTCCTGGCCCCACACTGAGAGTTTCTGACCTACTAGGTAGGGGTGGGACCTGAGAATTTGTATTTTAACAGGCTCTCAAATGATGTTAATACTGCTGGGACAGGGACATTTTTAGACATTGTTCTGTCCTTATACATCCTCACTCGTAAACTCAGTAGTGTTCTCTACTTGAGTTCTTAGTATGATTGAATTCTTCCCCTCAGGTTCTCTGCCTCTTCTTGTTTGTTCTCCTTAACCTGGTATCAATAAAAGAAATCATACTTCCTGTCTCTGAACCGTTTACAGTGCTAAGTTTTCATTTTCACTAATATTGTATTATGTCAGTCAATAGCATTGCACATCCACTTTTACAAAAACCTCAGTTTTTTCAAACAAATGTGTTCAAATTATCCTTAAAATTCAAAAGGGAGATTCTTTCTTGTATGTCAAATATAACAAATTTAAGTAACTTTGTATAGACAAATAATTTTTTTTAACTTAAGTCCTTACAGGTTAAATACCAAGAATGAAATGGATGTCTTTGGAGAAAATATCACAAACACAAACATACATACACACACTCTTAAACGCACACACATTCTTTCTTTCTCTTTCTCTTTCTCTTTCTCTCTTTCTCTTTCTTTCTCTTTCTCTTTTTTTTAATCTCCTCTCTCATTAACCTGTCCCACTCTCTACCTCCCTTCCTGCACTCACATCAGTTCTTTAGAAGAAGGTTGTTGCCACAAAGAAGAAAATTTTCCTGGCTTCTCTTGGATATTTATCCAGACCCCTGTATCTCACTAGTTAAACCACTGGGGAGATACAAACAAATATAGGGAAGATTAGATGGATGCACAGAGATGCATGCATAAGGAACCAGGTGCCTACCAATGAGCACCCTAGGGAACTACGGATCCTATTCAAGAGAGACTTGCAAACTTAATAATCACTGGCATGAAAAATACACTTCATCTTGTTCAGAATACTAAAGGAAACAAGTCTCTGGAGCCGCAAATGCTCCTATCCATCCATGAATGAGCTTTTAGATGGGGTAATGAAGACAATCTTGTGGCTAGAAATTCTCTCACATGCTCCTCTTGGAGACAGAAACATCATCAGGTATGTAAGGAAAGTCTGCCTGCATCCTTCTGTACACCCACTGCTGTAAGAGCATGTTATTCTTCTGTAAATCTATTAGCTCTTTGTTCTTTATAGGGACAATGTGTTAAGGCCTGTAGTTCTCTTCTCCCAACACACTCCTAAGGAGTTCTTGGGTGAAATATTCACATTAAAGGCTCACTCTGGTATCACAGAATTCCCACTATATAACTCACTTAAGGAAAATAGTGCTCAAATGTCTTGTCCATTCTGGAGGGAGAATTACCTATCCTTCAGTTAGAATGCAGCCTGAGTCTTGAACCACTTTCTAATATTGGTCAGTGAAGTTTTGATTGACAAATACCTTCAGCTAGAGCAATTAAAGCAGGTGGTTGTTATTCTTTCAGAGTTGTCAGCCAGTAACAAGTGATGAGTAGAAACTGAAGAAAAAGTAGGCCAGCAGTACTTCTATCCTTTGGATTTATCTATAGGCTAACCTTAAAATATAAATATTTAAAGAAAGAAGAATCCTTGCACTTATAATTTTTAAAGTGTTCTCCTCTGAGCAAAGTAGCTTAAATCCTAAGCAAGTGTTTGCAGTTATAGAGGAGGACCTGGCTTCCTTGTTAGTTCGTACAGAAAGAACTGCTCAGGTTCCTTTTTCCTCCTCTTCTCTCCGACACTGTTCATTTGTGGTATCACTTGAGGTGAATAGTAAGATGTGGACTTACGTTTATCATTTGAGAGACTCCTCTGACGGTCCAGTGGTTAAGACTCTGCACTTCTACTGCAGGGAGCACAAGTTCAATCCTTAGTCAGGGGAACTAAAATCCAACATGCCACACAGGGCAGCAAATAAATTCATCATTTGAGCTTATAATAGATATACTTTGGAGGTGGAGGCAGTAGAAATGGATGCAGAGATTCCAAATTATCTGTGAAGCTCATTTATACATGTTTCTCTGATCCTATATTCTATAGTAACTAAAATTTCATTGCAACACAAACATCAAAAGGTCATAAACATTATGAAATCAAATGACCAAGCAGGAGTTAAGATTTATGAGGCTCAGTTCCAGGTCAAAAACCATGAACTGAAATTATATATCTCATCTTGGTGCCAAGAACTTTCCAGCAGATGAATACAGTTAATCAATTCATGTCTCATGTCACTGCCTTCTGTCTTAAAAAGCTGCAAATATCTCACTTATGTCAAATAAAAATTTTTTATCATGCTACTGCGTTCACTATGTAGATTTATCTAAGTTTAGTTCTAACTGGAATAAATGTCTTTTTTAGGTGCACAGCACATAGTTGGGTATATGGTGAAACACACAGTTGAAGGAAGCTGCAGTCACACACAGTGTGACTATACAAATGTAAGTGACAATATGGATAGTTTTTATAAACCATAAATTCCAAAAAGGGATGAATTTTATTTCCTATGTTTACCATTATTCCAGAATTTTCACACTGCTAGAAATAAATAAAAAGTAAATAAACATTTATGAAATGCACAAATGAATAAGTAAAATGGATAACATTCTACAATTTAAATTCATTATTCAACATTTTTTGCTGAAAGCCTAGTAACTGTATTTTCCAAGCAAAATGACAGCATGTGGCCTAGCAAATATAGGTATAGTTATGGAAAGCATATTTGAAATTATAACTCTCCTATAAGTTTTAATACATATGGTCAATACAATTGTAGTCCATTGAACTAAACTGCTTAGACAAAAATTAAATTTTCATGTTTATGAATCATGCTTATAGAGGCAACCTTTGTCATCATTCTAAAAATACTGTTAATCAATACAAATATCCAAAGCTACCTTGGCAATAAAACATTTATCCTCTGAGTTTGCTCCAGGTTTGCTGAACTACTGAGAGTCAAGCCTTTTGCACTCTGAAGATTGTATAAACTGCAAAAGGATGAAACTTTGTGAGTATCTTAACAATGACAATAATAATATAGCCAATTATCCAATTTTGTAGTTAATGTATTATGGATTTTAAAATAGTGATAGTGGCTTGCCCAGTCAAATATTTTGATCTTTAACCAGGAAACTCTAGGACATAGAAATGAACCTATACCGATAGTTTTAGGAAGGTTTTTAGCAAATTATCCAAGTTTATAGTCCTGTCCCAAATCCTAAATCAGCCAATATGAGAAACATCTTTCTGGCCTTAGCACAACCTAAAGTAACCTCTGTATTCATTATTAAATTAAATTAGGTAAAAGCAAGATAATGAACAGACAAGTTATGATATTTAGGGCTTAATTCCTAGCAAAAATGAAGTCATGTGGTTTTACATTCTACAGAAATTGACATGTCCAGCTGCAAGTTACCTCAAGAGCTCAGTTATGATGTTATGATGAAATAGTGCAGCTTGGGGGACACATACCAGGAAAATGATGGCTTCCTAAAGAAATCATGTATAGAGGACATAATAGCTGCCATAAGTTTTTTAAGTCCCCACCATCATCATAATGGAAGAGGAATAGGCTTATTTTAAGTAGCTTCAACAAGGGGAGTCCCAAGTAATAAAGGAGATTTTTTTTCCCCAACAAAGTATAGTGCTTTGGGAGAATCAGCTCCTTAGGAGGGGATTAGGCTGAACGGTTCAACAGATCCAGAAGCCACATAACAGAATGTGACCTAGAGAAAAATGGATAGATGGTTTTCAAACCATTTTATAGAGTCCTGGGGACCTGCAGCACCTCCCTGAGAGCAGCAAAAGCAAGCAGGCTTAAGACTCCCACTCCGCATTTTCACTCTTATCTGCTTTTTAACTGGACTTCTACAGCTATTTGCTTCAGATCTATACTCAACTTTATTTCAAAGCAAAAAAGATTGTCTAAAGTTTATATTTGTATGTAGGCTATCCAAGGGATAATGATTTAAGTATAAAAGATGCAACATTACTAAGACTCAGGGTTATAGCAATATTTGAAATGAAGTGGGATTTGTTTCAAACCAGTCTCCAAATAAGCCAGTGTATCTAGAAGTTACTGGTTTTTCAGTTCTAATGAGGTGGATGACGCTGGAGCCGATTATACAGAGTGAAGTAAGCCAGAAAGAAAAACACCAATACAGTATACTTACACATATATATGGAATTTAGAATGATGGTAATGATAAACCTGTGTGCAAGACAGCAAAAGAGACACAGATGTATAGAACGGCCTTTTGGACTCTGTAGGAGAGGGAGAGGGTGGGATGGGTTGGCAGAGTGGCAGTGTAACATGTGTGATATCATAAGTGAAATGAATCGCCAGTCCAGGTTTGATGCAGGATGCAGGATGCTTGGGACTGATGCACGGGGATAATCCAGAGAGAGGGTGTGGGGCGGGAGGGGGGAGGTGGGGGTCGGGATTGGGAGTTCATGTACACTCATGGCTGATCCATGTCAATGTGTAGCAAAACGAATACAGTATTGTAAAGCAAAACAAACTAAAAAAATATATAAATTAATTAAAAAAATTTAAAAAAAAAAACAAAAAAAAAAAGAAGTTACTGGTTTTCACATTCATGTAAACTCGTTAAATCTCTGATATTCCATTTTCTTATCTATTAAAACAACAACAAAAAAAGGATAAAGTACTCTCCTCCCTACTGCTCAAAGGGGTATTGAAAGTGAAAGCGAAAAATGAAAGTGTTAGTTGCTCAGTTGTGTCCAACTCTTTGCAGGCCCAACCTTTGTATCTTTCCAAGCTATTTGTTAGCAAAATCTACAAATGTTCATGATTATTCATTGGTCTCTTAACTTCAGTTTCTCTAACAGCTCTGGGATCCCAGAACACAACAATGCATTTTGTGACTGAGTTTGTTCTTCTGGGTTTCCCTGGTGAAAGGGAGATGCAGATGTTCTTCTTCTCATTAATCCTGGTGGTCTATCTCCTGACGCTGCTGGGGAATGGGGCTATTGTCTGTGCAGTGAAATGGGACAGGCGGCTTCACACACCCATGTATATCTTCTTGGGAAACTTTGCCTTCCTAGAGATCTGGTATGTTTCCTCCACTGTCCCAAACATGCTGGTCAACATCCTCTCTGATACCAAGACCATCTCCTTCACTGGCTGCTTCATCCAATTCTATTTCTTTTTTTCGCTTGGCACAACAGAGTGTTTCTTCCTATCAGTTATGGCCTATGATCGGTACCTGGCCATCTGTTGCCCACTACGTTACCCCTCCATCATGACTGGGAAGTTCTGTGTGGTCCTAGTCTGTGTTTGTTGGGTGAATGGATTTCTCTGCTATCCAGTCCCCATTGTCCTTATCTCCCAACTTCCCTTTTGTGGACCCAACATCATCGACCACTTTGTGTGTGACCCAGGCCCGTTGTTTGCACTGGCCTGCATCCCTGCTCCTTCCACTGAGCTTATTTGCTACACCTTCAACTCAGTGATTATTTTTGGCCCCTTCCTTTCCATCTTGGGATCTTATACCCTGGTACTCAGAGCTGTGCTTCGTTTTCCCTCTCATGCTGGTAGAACTAAAGCTTTCTCCACGTGCGGGTCCCACCTAATGGTGGTGTCTTTGTTCTTGGAACACTTATGGTGATGTATGTGAGCCCAACATCAGGAAACCCAGCAGGAATGCAAAAAATCATCACTTTGGTATACTCAGCAGTGACTCCGCTCTTAAATCCACTTATCTATAGTCTCAGAAACAAAGACATGAAAGATGCCCTAAAGAAAGTCCTGGGATTAAGAATTAATCAAAACTGCTGCTGCTACTGCTAAGTCGCTTCAGTCAAAACTGAGACAACTTTAAAAGAGAAGCAGAATTAGTCATTTCTGACCTTAACTATTTATAGTAACAATGATAGAGAATGGCTACAATAAGTCATATTTCAGCTCACAATAAAGGGAAAGTCTTGTTTTTCACAGTTCCTTAGCAGTTCAAGTTCAGCTCTTCAATGATAAATGCTGAATAAACATTTTAAACATGTACAACATCACTGAGTAATTATATGGTGTTATTATATAGATAGATAGATTTTTTTATGTAAGTGTGATGTATCTTTGCTGATTTAATCTTATCTGGTCAAAGAATCAAATGAATGTGTACTGGGAGCCTTTCAAGAATGAGTGCAATCCTCTAAATTCAGAAAATAAGTATTCCTAAAGAAAATGGGTCAACAGGCTACCAAATAAAATAGTGATGGATATTATCCATTGTTTGAGGTTGTCATCACACCAAAAACAGAGTATACTTCATACTTCTATCACTTACGGGTAAAGTACAAACTCTTCTTCCTGCCTTTCAAGTGCTCACTCAATAGATATTCCATTCAGTCTTCTCTCCTGTTTATCCATGAAGGCCCTGCACTTCACAATGATCAATCTTCTTATTTTACCCTGGTGGCTCAGATGGTAAAGCGTCTGTCTGCAATGCAGGAGACCCAGGTTCGATTCCTGGGTCAGGAAGATCCCCTGGAGAAGGAAATGGCAATCCACTCCAGAACTCTTGCCTGGGAAATCCCATGGACGGAGGAGCCTGATAGGCTACAGTCCATGGGGTTGCAGAGTCGGACACGACTGAGCGACTTCACTTCTGACTTCATTCAATCTTTCTCCCAATTGTGCATTTTTACTCACAGTGCTTCCTCCTAAATCAATTGTGACAACCCCATTACCACTTGTAGTATGGAGTAACAATGCCTTAAACACATTTTTGTGCTTCTCAAAAGGCTATCAGGCAAAGTCTAAGAAAAATATTTAGAGGAAGTTATACTGATAACAAATTCCATTTTTGTGCCCAAACCCCGTGCTGTGACAGGAAAGTCAGAAACTAAGAGGCCAACCTACTTAAAATGAGAGAACACCTCCTTAGTTATGGCCACACTGGGAGTGAAATTAGGTGTTCATAGGGAGAACAGGGAGATAGGCCTGTTGGTGCTAGGCGATGAAATACTCTAATGCAGTGTTTCTCAAACCTTTCTACCACCAAAGCATGTTTGGCACCAGTGGTCAGAAAACAGGGGGCATGTAGAGACAATATTTCTTTTAAATTAAAAATGTTATCTTAAAAATTATACTTTTTGTTTCATGGCATATACACATATTTGGCATAATATAAAGTTATCTCCTCTGAGTAAAACTGTCCCTTCCTCAGAAGATATTAATTAGGCACTATTTTTATCCCACAGTGCAAAATCACATACACTTGCTTGAAAAATACAGACTTAAGAAGACTATAGTGTCCCCGCAGAGTCAATGTAGCACGTTATTTCTAATAATCCCTATGAGCCAACCTATCAGAAATATTAATGAAACCTCCAGGCAAGAAGTAAGAAGGTCCTTAGGGGAAACATGAAAAGTTATAGCATCACATTTAAGAAAGAAAGAACTAAGAATTCCCAACAGTGGCCAAAATAGTGCATACATGAAGACCAGCACACAGTTACAACGTGCTCTGTAGGAAGCAGACCACCAGAATCTTATGGTGCAAGAGAAGTGAAATGAGATATGCATGAGGTTCTCACCCAGGGCTTCCACATTAAGAGCAGTGAAGGAGAGCCTACGGACTCCCCAGGATGATCTAGCAAAGCGTCATTCTATTTAGGAGACATCTTCCCTGCTGGGACTGCTGCTATTATACACCACAGGTAGGCCTATTTTCCTATACATCTGTACATATAGTATACTCAAGAGATTGAGTATCAAAGAATATTGGTTTCTCTTTCAGCTTAACAACCAAAAAAAAAAAAAACTCAGAGAATTTAGATCACCATGGAACTCACACTCTCCAAAATAAGCACACTAAATGGTACCAAAGTCATCCACGTGTCTTTCCCTTTTTAGGAAGTGGCTGGGTCATCAGCAACGGTATCACTTTAATAGATATTTTGAACAAAATACTATGAAAGTGGCTCGATCCACTGGGGCTGAACCCAAGAGAAAATAGAAGTGGAGGGCTTTTCTTGGTATCCTCTCTTAGCTTCTCCACCTTTGTCCACCCATCTGCAACTTCAGGAAAAGTAGCATTAAGAAATTCTTCTAATAATAAAATCAAATCAGTGTACATGAAGACTGAGATTCACATAGGGTTTAGTGGTGAATATATTAAGTATTGCTTCTCATAATTATGTTGGAAATTATCTGTGAAATTAATTTACAATGCTTCACTACAGTTGAGTGATAGTTTTTCTGTAAGGTTTTTTGTTTTTTTTTTTAATGTCAAAAACGTGGTCTATAGCTCAAATACTTGAAGGTTTTGAGTCATAGTCTGTGACTCAGACTGTGAATTCAAGTCATCTGTTGCTGCTGTTTCAGAAGTAAGTGGCTACTCTTTGTTTCACCACTTTCTTGTGTTGTTAAGAAGAGTGGACACTAGCTTAAAAAGCACCAGGTTCCAATAGTGAGGAGCCATCCTTTCAAATGTCTCACCAAAATGGGCATCAATGCAAGTTTAGCTCTTCATAACCATCCCAGTTTAAAAAATTAAAAAGAATTTACCTCCATCTTTGAATTTCCTTCTCTTCCTGGTTTCTTGTTCACAGGACTACTAACTGTTCTGACACAACCAGCTCAATGGGATCTTATGTTTGCTTCTACATGAGGATTATAATTCACTTTATGCATTACTAATTTAATGAGCCTGCAACTCTATATCATTATAAATATGCTTATCTTAAGACATATATATTAAATATATAGCCTTGCTGAATAGAAGGAATTTTTTTCTATTTGATTATGTTAAATGAATACTATAAATATTCTATATATATATATACCACTTCACTTTCACTTTCATATACCATTTTACCAAAATTATTTTTAAGGAAAACTTCCTATTAGTCAAAAGAAAGCTAAAGATATCTTGTTAAAAGATGTCTAGAGATTTCATTATGCTAAAGCCATCATTATGAACTTTATTCTGAGTTGTGTTTGATTCTTAAAAAGATATCTTCTTTGGTGATGATATTCTAAAGGAAATAAGGACAAATTTTGGAATGTTGGTAGTTAGTTTTAAAACATCTTTGATTCAACTGTTTTCTGCTATTTTGAAAATTGAGAGAAATTATTTAAATAAAGTGGGAGTTCCATGGTGGCCCAGTGGCTGAGATTCTGAACTACCAATCCAGGGGGCCCGGGTTCAATCCCTGGTCAGGGAACTAGACCCCCACATGCCACAACTAAGAGTTCTCATGCTGCGATTAAAGACCCTGCATGCCGCAACTAAGACCCAGTGCAGCCAAATACATAAATCTCTTTACACAAATAAGTTCCCTGATGGCTCAGATGGTAAAGCGTCTGCCTACAATGCAGGAGACCTGGGTTTGATCTCTGGGTGGGGAAGATCCCCTGGAGAAGGAAATGGCAACCCACTCCAATACTCTTGCCTGAAAAATCCCATTGATGGAGGAGCCTCATAGGCTACAGTCCATGGGGTCGCAAAGAGTCGGACATGACTGAGCGACTTCACTTTTCACTTTACATAAATATATAAACAGACTAAAAGACAATATTTCAAATAGTGATTTTAAGGGAACTTGTGATAAAAGAAGAGCTTTAGAAGAAAGTCTCTGGTATTTTAATGTTTGTTTGTTTGTTTTTCAATACATCTCATATGTTATATTCATCCCTCAGTTCAGTCACTCAGTATGTCTGACTCTTTACTGACCCCTAGACCGCAACACAGCAAGCCTCCCTGTCCATCATCTCCTGGAGCTTATTCAGACTCATGTCCATTGCGTCAGTGATGCCATCCAACCATCTCATTCTGTCGTCCCGTTCTCCTCCGGCA
>SJXQ01004019.1:0-19455 GCA_006408695.1 Aepyceros melampus
TTTCTCCATCTATTAGTGTCCTCTTTGATTTCTTTCATCAGTGTTTTATAATTTTCTATATATAGGTCTTTAGTTTCTGAAATTCTGATAATGCATGAAGCTGAAGAGCTCCTGAGACCTCGTCCTGTCCTCCTCAGTTCAGCTGTCCACGCTGGAGCCATCGCCTGGCTCCCTGAGGCAGAGGAGGAAGCCAGGTTGGCCAGCAGATGTGGCCATGCCTGACAGAAGTTCCTGCCCAGACCTCACTTATCTGCAGGGAAAGGAGTGTTCCTGCTGCAGCAGCTGAAAGATCCTGGCTCTGCCAGTAAAACATTCAAATAAGCAGAGTAGGTGATCGCGCCATAAAGAAAAATGTGGAATGCACATGCCGATTATATTGTGCTGTTAACTTCTTTGAATTAGGTGAGCAAGGAACCACCACCTTCAGGGCTTAGTCTCTCAACCAGACATAAGTGTCATCGTTCTTAACACCAGTCTGAGATGTGGCCAGAGCGATGCTTGGGTGTTTTGGAGACTCACGGGTTAAAGACTGTCATCTTTTGTCTTTCAGGATCTGAGCTGCCTCTTCGACTTATATTTGGAGCCACTTCAGAGCGAGACCTTTCTTACCCAAGATGAGGTAAATAACTTCCTTCACTCAGTCCACCCACCCACAGGTTAGTCTCTGCTTGCCCTTTAGTTCAGGGGTCACCCAACTCCTGGTACTGGTCCACGGCCTGTTAGAAACTGGGCCACACAGCAGGAGGTGAGCAGCAGGTGAGCGAGTGAAGTTTCATCTGTATTGACAGCCACTTCCATCGCTTGCATTACCGCCTGAGCTCTGCCTCCTGAATGCCCTCAGTGGGGCATTCGATTCTCATAGACGTGAGAGCCCTACTGTGAACTGTGCCTGCAAGAGCCTGAGATCCTTCACTCCTTGTGAGAATCATCCCAGAACTGTCCCCTCCCTTCCACCCCTGGCTGTGCAAAAATTGTCTCCCATGAAATTGGTCCCCCAAAAGGTTGGGGACTGTAGTAGACCTCTAGATTTTATCTAGTGGTCCCAAAGGAACATAGAGACTTAGGGGTCTTCAGAGAGACCTAGGCGTGGCCTCCTGCAGAGCTGTTCATGTGGCTTCTGTCCTCTGAAGCACAGTGGCAGGAGTTAAGAATGACTGCACCCTTTCTATAGTAGAAGGTGTGACCCGAATTACCTTTTAATATGTGACTTTTTAGTGTTAACTCACAGTTATTAATTCTTTCTTACTGACTTCCATCCCCCCCCAACCCCACACCCCACCCCTCAGTTTGAATTTTGAAAACTTGACACCCCCTTAAAAACTTATTCTAGAATTATAGGGACCGGAGATGTATATAACCCTCTGTGTATGAGCTCTGTCCCCTCATGAATATGCTGTCTTCTTTAAAGGATTTACTTCTGTCTCCTTCTTGGTGAATGACTGTGATTCATTTGTGCATCTGGGAGTTCAGGGTGGTGTCTAGACCTTCATCGCTAACACCCTCTTTTCAAATCCTGTTCTTCACTCAGATGGAGTCACTTTTTGGAAGTTTGCCAGAGATGCTTGAATTTCAAAAGGTGTTTCTCGAGACCCTGGAGGATGGGATTTCAGCGTCGTCTGACTTTAACATACTTGAAACCCCCTCGCAGTTCAGAGTAAGTGTTTTAGATGTAGGTTTAAAGCAGATAGAGGTGGGCACAGTGCAGAGTTCTCCCCTGGAAGAGAGAGCGGTGTCCCTTGACTGCTGAAAAGATCAGTTTGGTGCTGTTGTGCCTCTGGCAGATGGCAAGGAAAAGCTCCGCTTCCCCCTCAAGTGAAGGCTCTGGGAATCAGGTGTCTGGGCAGCCCAGCTTTTATGGAGTCTGCCTGCTGTTGACATGTCCGTGCTCCCTATTCAGCTCTGCCCAAGGCTCTGCAGGGCGATTGCTTCTGAGCACCTCCTGCATCTGATTCTGCATCTCTGTGGTCGTGTGACCTTGGGAGGAAAGCATAGGTTCTATGCAGCCCTGTCTCCACGTG
This sequence comes from Aepyceros melampus, assembly GCA_006408695.1. NCBI lineage: Eukaryota > Metazoa > Chordata > Mammalia > Artiodactyla > Bovidae > Aepyceros > Aepyceros melampus. The sequence continues at coordinate 2,019 of SJXQ01004019.1, forward strand.
GGCATTGATGACTGGCAAGAGGACTCCCGGTGGCTCAGATGGTGAAGAGTCTGCCTGCAATGCAGGAGACCCAGGTTTGATCCCTGGGTCGGGAAGATCCTCTGGAGGAGGAAATGGCAACCCACTCCAGTTGCCTGGAAAATCCATGGACGGAAGAGCCTGGACGGACATGACTGAAGCCACTTCATTTTTTTTTCCACGAGGTCCTTCCAGGGAGGGAAAGGCAGAAGGCAGTAGAAAGGGACTAAGGAGATACATGGCGAGCGTCATTCGTCCTAAGTAAGGCAGAGCTGGCTTTATTAATGAGCCTCTCATATTATTTATATCCTGCCCTGTTGGATGTATTTTTTTAGATAGAACTTTTCTTTCTTGTCCTTGACTGCATGTTGTGTCAACAGGCTCTGCTGCCAGAAACTTTTCAGTCAGACTGAAGATCTGCTAGAGGCATGCCTGGGCTGTCGTCCATCAGCTGGGCAGACGGTGCTCCCTGGCTTCAGGCAATGCCTTCCTGAAGCACAGTGCCCTGGTGTCTGAAAGACGAATACTCAAAGCGGTCAGATGCCAGGCCAGAGCCAGCAGACATCGGATGAACCACGTCTGATGTAACTTTCCCTGTCTTTCTAGAAACTGCTGTTTTCCCTCGGAGGCTCTTTCCTTTATTATGCGGACCACTTTAAACTGTACAGTGGATTCTGTGCTAATCACATTAAAGTACAGAAGGTTCTAGAGCGAGGTAAGTGGCTCACATTTTATAGCTATACTTTCGGAATTGTTAATTAGAGTAAATTTGTATTCATTAAGGATAAGTGTAAAAAAAAAAAAAAAGGATAAGTGTGATTTTAATGGCGTGTGCTCCACTGTTGGCCTTGAAGTGAACAAACATTAGAGGGGGAGGTTCCAAACTTATTTCAGTTTTCTGGTAACAGTGAATGTGCCTGAGAGCGGAGATGTCGCTTGGCTGTGACTTTGCTGTTAAATTAACATCTGCCTTCTTTTTTTCACCAATTCTTTTTTCCTTGCTCTAAAAACTTTTAACCAACCATATAAGCCCTGGAGGGAGTAGAAAGCAATGTATGGTGTTTTCTTTCTTGTTAACCTTTTTCTTAAGCCTGCGAATCCACTGCAAAAAACCACCATGAGATAACCACTACCAAACTCACAGGACGTGTGTTAACTAAAATGAAAACCTCTCGAGTGAAGCTGGTTTTTATCACAGCGCCTAGCTTGTCACTGAAGTACCTTTTATCTCTCTGCGTTGTTATCCTCTTATTTTATTTGACTTTAACTGAAGACTTTTACATTTTTGAAGTCCAAGTAGACAGGGTTAGCAAACCCGTCCCGCTCTCCCCCTTCATGTCAGCAGCAAACATTACTCTGTGGAGCTGGGGAGACGCCTGAGTTTTGGCCCCTGACTTGCAGTGGGTCAGCTTGGGCCAGACGGTCAGTGCACTGATCCTCCTGGGTTTTCAGTGACCAGCCAGCCAGTCGACTCAGCCTGGGAAGTCTGTCCAGAGATTTGGTGGCCGCAGGCACCTTCTTCATGTGTAGGATATTGGAGGGAGTGTTTGTGTCACAGCCCCCATCGCCAAGTCAACAACCCTATGCCCAAGCTCTTCCTGTAATACCTATTGATAAAAATAATAGACAGTAACAGGAATAGGAGAAAGTTTTATTTGAGCCAAACTGAGTAGGGTCTCAAACAGCCAGACACGAGTGAGCGCAAGAACCCTAGAGCAGAAGACAGCTTCTCTGGTTACTCTCTCAGGATTTGCTCCAGAGAAGCAGGGCTGCCAACAGTTTTCTGTCTTATCAGAACAAAGAATACCAAGTAAGTCAAGAATACATTCCTTCAGGGTTTCAAGAAAACCAGATCAGCACGTTCAGAGCCAGTCAGTATGGCCTTGGCACCTGGGAAGGGAGTTTTATCATGGTAGGAGGATCAGCATTGGTGTCCCAGGTTGGGAGGCATTTAATCTTTATTTTTAACACAGATAATCTTTACTTCTGGCCAGTGCACCCTTTTCTTTAATAATTAAAGAAGATGCACCGTGTGTATTTGATAGTTCACAACAGGCTTTTCGTTGGCATAAAATTCAAGTTAACTCGGGTATAAGCCAGGATGACTTCCCCAGACCTCAGTACGTAAACATTTCTTTTATTATGCCCTGAACCAGAAATGCTTAAATGTTATTACCAAAAGCTTCTTTCAGTCATCACACAACTCGTTAGGCACGGGATTAGAATTCTCAAACTTGTCTCTCTCAGAAGATAGGTTTCTATCTCGTTCTTCGGAATTCTCATTTCTGGTGGCAGAGATGAGAGGACGCCTTTAAGCTCAAGGTCATGAGCAGCAGTAATTCAGTCTGCATGGAGAGCGTCAAACAGATACAGGTCCCCTGGGGTCGCTCCCGTTCTGCACAGGTTCTGTAGTGGAAGGCATCTTATGAAAGCATATGTCATGCTAGTTAAGGTCATCTGAACTGTCTCCAGGAAAGGCCACCAGGCTACCTCATTCTCTCAAATGTACTTGCTGATCCTATTTAGGATCTGAACCCACTGAATCTTGAACTCTTAATATAAACTTCCCAGGAGAAAGAAATGATTCCCCCAGAGGTGAATGTAGCCTTTGGAGTTAAGGTTGCCCTCGTGTGCTTACTCTTGTGAAGATTTGCCACCTGTCTGGAAGCCAGTGAATCAGGGCGGTTTTCCGTGACAGTGGCAAGTGTTTGAGAGGCTTTTGTATTGGAACATTTTTAGTTGTGTCAACAGGTTAGTAGCAGCCAAGCTACATTTCAAGCCCCTTCTCTCTCTCATCAACGCTTCCTAAGGGCATTGCCGTGAAGAATCTGGAGTTTGTGCTTCCATGTGCCCATTTCAGAACTGGGGAACAATCTCTCTGTGGTATCATAAGGGTGTGAAGGGTTCCTCTAGACACTGACAGTGTTCAGTCACGTCCATGGACACAATTACGCCCTTCAGTTTAAATCCAGAACTTTGTAGCATCTTAAAATAATAGGCTCAAGTTGAAAAATGACATCTTAAGAGTGCTACCCTCTAGATGAAGTCTTAAAGGTTAACAAGACACAGCCCAATCTATCTTGTCTAGTTCTTTAAACCAGAAACAACTAATTTCCTCTGAGGAATCCCTTCTTGGCAGTATAATAAACTAAAAGCATACAGATGGTTTGCTCAGTTCCTTGTCACAGAGACGAACGGTCATCTCACCATCCACGCTGTCCCGTAGCATATTCAAAATGGTGCTGTACCTCCTACAAGCTGTATTTTGCCTTTTGTATAAAACCCCAAATAAAGGTTTGTCTTCATTCAAATTGGCTGCATTCCAGCGGCTGGTGGACCAATGCCAGCATGTGGAATCCACAGTGACAGCTGAGGTGTCCACAAGCACTCTGAAAACATTAAATGCCCTGGGCTCACGAGTGTCCTTCATGACACCATACAGAGGGGGTTTTCACTGCCCGGGGGCGGGTCTGAATCTGGTGGAAGGTTTAGACTGCTGAGCTGTGGAGATGGAAGCTGTAGTGCTTGTCAACTTCTTTTTAAAGGAAAAGAAAAAAACAGATCTTGCTTTAGAAATAGCCCTTAAGTGTATAGAATAAGTAGCAATCTGTCCTAGGTCAGTGGAAAAAAAAAAATTCTGGTTTGTTTTGCTCTATGAATCTTGTGAATGGTATGGTGTAGGTTTGGATAGTACTGTTTTGTGGCTTTATGAATTATTTGGTATAGATGCTGAAAAAGTGAGTTTCAATCTGTCTTGTGGGTCTTCAGGTGAACATGCCTTTAAAGTCAGTCTCCGCTGCATTTTGACTCCATGTTCTTCTCTGGTCTGTGGCCGGGTCCCTTCGGGCAGCCCAGTAAGCTCCCTTTGTTTGTGGGATTCGTCTCCGAGCGGTGACGCTGAATCCTTATTGACAGCGGGAGCGTGACCCACTGGTGCAGTCGGTTTTTTCCTGGAAGGATGTCAGTAGGAAGGCTATAGCAGTGGATCATCTAATTCCATTAAAACCTAAAGGAAGTGGAATTCACATCATCCTGCTGTGCTCGTCTAAGGGTCTTTTAATCCATCTGCTTGCAGCTAAAACTGATAAAGCCTTTAGGCTTTTTTGGATGCCCGGAACCCCACCAAGCAGCACTCCTCCACGCTGGAGTCTTACCTCATCAAGCCAGTTCAGAGGGTGCTCAAGTACCCGCTGCTGCTCAAGGAGCTGGTGTCCCTGACGGACCACGAGAGCGAGGAGCACTATCATCTGACCGGTAAGAAGCGGGGCCCCAGGGGGCACCTGACGGCTGCCACCCCCAGCCTGCGGGCTCCTCTCTTCCTCTGCCTGGTGTCACATTCGGAACGTTTCTCAGCATCGTGATGGTTCCCCTTTAGGTACCATTTAGTGTGTGCAAATAGCTAGGTATTATGGCCACCCCTGTAGATGGGCACAGCATTTGGGTAAAAATTATCTCACTGGAATAGCCCTCTGGAGGGACGATTCCATTTTCAAAGAACATAATTTAAGCTCAGGGAGTTGAAGTAAATTGCTTCAGGTCACGTGTCTAACAAACAGGGCTGCCAGGACCTGTGCCCGGGCCCGTTTCCCCACAACTTTGTGAGGCTCTGTGTTGTTTGCTGATCCATTCTGCTGGGTGAGGCTCCACCTTGTGGAGAGCTGTGAGCGGAGATGCAGCTTTACAGCTGACGCCGACGTGTCTTCTTCGTAACCTCAGAAATGTTCTATCAGCCTAAGCTTGTCAAATACACAGGGCCCCTCACTTTGGTAGAGTGGAAGGACTGATGCTGAAGCTCCAATCCTTTGGCCACCTGAAGAGAAGAGCTAACTCATTGGAAAAGACCCTGATGCTGGGAAAGATTGAAGGCAGGAGGAGAAGGGGGCCACAGAGGATGAGATGGCTGGATGGCATCACCGACTCAACAGACATGAGCTTGAACAAACTGCAGGAGATAGTAAAGGACTGGGAAGCCTGGCGTGCTGCAGTCCACGGGGTTTCAGAGTCTGATACAACTTAGTGACTGAACAGCAATGAGCATCCCTTAAAGAGATGCTGTTTGGAGAGTAAAAGGGATTTGTTCTCCACGTGTCAGAACTAGGAGATCCAGTTAAGCTGCACTAATAAGCATATGGAGAAGGAAACAAACTTACTAATAAATATTAGTATTACTGAATAGCAAACAGTGCAAAGTGTAAATGAAACGGTTTTTCTGTGACAAGCATATTGTATCATAAGTAATAAGGATAAACTTTTTGGTATGAAAGTTAAAACTTATAAATGATACAAATTAGGATTCAATTGCTGCATGAATAGTTCACTTTGCACTGAGATGGTCCTTAAAAGGAGTCTGTTAAAAAAATTGCCTTCTGAAAGTCCCTCTTCTAAAGATGGAATTAAAATCCTGAATCAGAAGAACAAGATATGAAAAATAGTGAGTTTGGACATGACTTGAACTTTTGCTTTTTGACCTTGACAAAAATAATTTTGTCCCTCACATGCCCATGTAAAAAGTTCAGATTAACACCAAACATAAATGCAAACAGTTGCTCTTGAAAGGGGATATTTATGGAGGCTTTTGTAAGTTCTTGTTAAAGAACTGTCATTGATCACTATTCCAGTTAAGTGGTCCGGGAGGAGGGCAAACTTTAAGAGCAGGTATCCTATGGCTAATCGGCCTTGGGTTTAATTCTGGCTCCTCCTTATGTCTGGCAAAAACCCCCCTTTGCACCTGAATTTTCTCATCTGTAAAATGGGATCAATGATAGGTTCTATTCTGATTGTATTGCTGTGGGGATTAAATGAGATGCCTCATGTAAATCACCTAGAAGAATATGCCAGATAGAAAGTGCTCAATAGGTGGGAGCTGTTATTGTTAGTGATGCTTTTTACTTGTACTCTGCCTCATTTCAAGGAGGATTTGAGGTGGAAGATAATTTTGCTGTTCTTCATTATAATTAGATTAAGTAAGTAAGTAAAGTCACTCAGTCGTGTCCAACTCTTTGTGACCCCATGGACTGCAGCCCACCAGGCTCCTCAGTCCATGAGATTCTCCAAGCAAGAATACTGGAGTGGGTTGCCATTTCCTTCTCCAGGGGATCTTCCCGACCCAGGGATCGAACCCAGGTCTCCTGCATTGGAGGAGACACTTTAACCTCTGAGCCACCAGGGAAGTCCATAACTAGATTACCATAGGCTATTTAAGCCCTTCCTGAATGATGCTACTCTTGGTTAAGAACTGGTCTCGAATTCTGGCTTGAATCTTAAAGTTTTTCATTATTGCTGTTGGGTAGGATTTCACACAAATCAAAACTGTAAAACAAATTAAGACTGCGTATTTTGCAGAAGCACTGAAGGCAATGGAAAAAGTAGCCAGCCACATCAATGAGATGCAGAAGATATATGAAGATTACGGGACCGTGTTTGACCAGCTTGTAGCAGAGCAGAGTGGAACAGAGAAGGAGGTCAGTAGGATTCTCGGATTCTGAGAGGCTGAATGCCTGTGACCGTGGGTCTGGAGGTGACCTCCAGACCAGGCCACCCAGGTAGGGCCTTCCTACAGGAGAAGTTGCCTAACATTTTCTTTTTGATCCTAATGCTTATAATAAGCCACACGATTTAGGTGTAAGTATAAGATAAAATTGATTGCATTGGTCTAAAGATGTAACCATCTGTTCTGTTAATAAATACTATACCAAAAGAACTAGTACTTAGAATGTATCCGTACCTCTTCCTCCTTTTCCTGTGGAGCGTGAGGTCAAGACAAATCCCAGAGGCTAGACTATAAATGGAGAGCTGGGGCTGTAGGAGGGGAGGGGAGGGGAGGGATAAAGGCGGTGGGAGTCAGCATGTGGAAAGAGAATTGAAGGCTCTTCCTTTTTTTTTTCCTTTTCTAACCTCAAGTATTTGTGGCTACCTCCTTACTTATAAAAGCAGTTTAAGTGGAATTTGACAATTTCCCTACTTTTCTTCTCTGGCTGGATTACCAAATTTAGCATCTTGAGCTTTAAAAAGTCTACACATAAGGAGCAATGTAGTTTAAGTAGAAAAAGGTAAGAACAGGAAACAGCTGGAATTTTAAAAAAAAAATTAGTCAGTTTCAATGTTGGTACCTCTTTTATTAGCAGGCCTCCTGTGGTTTCAAAGGCACTTGGGATGAACTTTGCCCTGGGGTGGGAGGAATGTCATCCCACAGGTCGCATACAGTGTGTGTGTCTTGGAGCAAAATGCCTTTACCCTTATTTTTCAGTGTGATGGTTAGCTCATATTTTCAAACCTGCTATTTAAGGCCCTGTGTTCATGGGAACCATAAAAATGGAACATACTTGACTTTTAGCATCCCTCTCTCCTGAGCAACCCCCACCCCCGGATTTCCATGTCTTGATCTCATTTTTACCATTTAGGTCACAGAACTTTCAATGGGGGAGCTTCTGATGCATTCTACAGTGTCCTGGTTGAATCCATTTCTGTCTCTAGGAAAAGCCAGAAAGGACCTTGAACTCACGGTATTTGGTTAGTATTTCATTCACAAGAATGTAAACTTGAGGGGCCTGCAAGAATGAAGAACCTCCTCAACCCACAAATTCCTGATTTCCAGAAGGACTTGGAGTCACTGTACTAATGGCTTTACTTAACATGGGCCACTTCCAGCTCTTTAGAAGCCTTGCCCTGTACACATACGACCTTCTTCTCCCTTCTGCCGCTTGGCTTGGTGGATCTGGCCAAGTGTTACAGGAACAGAGCTCCTGGGTTTATTTTTGAAATCTGCCATCTTAGTTTGCTGCACTTCAAAATGTCTTAATTCCCACCGAGAGCTGGGAGAGGGGGTATAGACTGTGTGTTCTCATTGAGATGAACCCCATGTCCTCAGCTTCTGATAAAACAAGAATTCAGAAAACAAAATGCCAGGATCTCGTTCGAACAATAGCTTTTAAATAAGCAAGTACTTGTGCGTGATTCAAATATGAACAGAAGGAAGTACTATTTATTCACCCGTGTGTCAGCATTGTGGAATCTTGAAGAGCTTTGTTCTATTAAAATATTCAGCTTCAGTTCAATGTTAGAATTTGTATTAAATAATGACATTTTTTTCTCTTCTCTTTAGTTTTTAAGAGAGCTGTCATATTGGTTTATAAAGAAAACTGCAAACTGAAAAAGAAATTGGTAAGACATGAATTAACTTTGGTTAAGCTAACTTTTTGAACTGTACCTTCCTGTTACTGAACTGGGAAGCCTGCTAAGGACCAAGGCCTGGCCAACTGATGTGGCTTATTCCTGGGATAATTGAGCAAATCAGATACTTGGGATATTTCTTATTCTTCTCATCAAAGATGTTTGTTTGAAAAGATGTACACAAATAACCATGCTGGGGGCCTACCTAGAAAAGCAGCTTTTCTGTCCCTAAAAATGACCTATGTTTGCTCCGTACAAGTCAGTCTATGTAATTTTGGTTTCTTTTTAGAGGTGGTAACATGAGGTCATAGAAGGCTTGTCATTATTGCTTAGAAGCCTAGGACTTCTGCTCCCCAAACTACAACTCTGCCCTGTCCGCAACCTGTCAGAGAGCTTCCTCAAAGCTGGGGCTCACCTGATGGATTCCCTTCTGCATCTCGAGCCCCACACAGTGGCGGGTCTGCACTAGGGAGAGCGCCCACTTCCTGTCTTGCGCACACATACCCTGGGAGCCAGCTTGCTCTAACCCTGCTCTTGGGGGGCTTTCACCTTACAGCCCTCAAATTCCCGGCCTGCGCACAGCAATGCCGACTTGGATCCGTTTAAGTTCCGCTGGTTGATCCCCATATCTGCGCTTCAAGTCAGACTGGGAAATACAGCAGGTAATTGTTGCGTGTTGTACAAATGCCAGAAAAAAAAAACATCTTCAGGGAATTTTCAAACTATGGAATGAAAAAGTAGGAGGAAAGAACTTGGGGGTAATTTCTGGTATTTTACAGGCAAAGAAAATGAGGACGAAGAGATTGTTGGATATCTCCTTACAGGCTTTGGAGGAAGTAAATGCTAGAGGATGACTTTTCTTTGCCAAATACTTCTCTTCATTGTTTTCTTATTTTCACTGTTTATGGTTTTCAACATTTTCCTAATATCCTAACATTTCTAGTTATTCTAAACATTTTAGGGTAATATCTATCCGTAAAATCTGTTCAAGAAACACAGGTCCACAAATTTTTACAAAATTTGAAATACCAGAAAATCTTTAAGATTCAGCAGTATTACAAGTGATACAGAAAAAAATTTTCCATGCAAAATGTTCAGAGATCCGTCTAGAATAACCCTGTTCTGGTGACAGTGCCTCTGGTGATGGAAAAGACCACCAGGCTGAGGCCTGCAGTGACGGTCTGGGTCCCTGTTCAGTTTTTGTGGGAAGCACTCATGTTTCCTGGACCATAATTGAGTGTGGTGCTGGCTGCCTTACCTCAAGTGCCTGAGCACATCCTATTGTTCCTTCCAAGGAATGAGGTTGAAAAATGGGGTCCACTTACCTCTTTCCCAGAGATAAGGCAAAGCACCAAGGTGGATGGGAAGTGTCAGCAGGAAATGTACAAAAAGTAACTAAACATATTTAACTTTTTGTAACTATTGTGGAAGTCATACACAGAATTGGGCCCCAGAAGAAAATGATGAGAGTTAGGATTGGGAATACTTAACTCTTCAAAACAAGTTACTAGAGTGTGGGTTTCAAGTTTCACGAGTGTCCTTTATCACAGCATCTTTGGCAGAGTTGCAGCCCCTGGTTTCTTTCTACACAGGGACAGAAAATAATTCCTTATGGGAGCTGATCCACACCAAGTCAGAAATAGAAGGACGCCCAGAGACCATCTTTCAGTTGTGCTGCAGGTATTACTGCCTTCCGAAAATGAGAGCCAGTGGGAATAAGACAGAAGTATGTTCTCTTAAAAATGGGTTTATTTTTAGTGCCCTCTTGAATTTTGATGACTTCAGGATCCCACCCACCCTCTGCAAACTTGCAGCTGCGGCTCTAGTAGAATAATACATTAATTAAACATACAGCCAAAGCTTAGTGCCTGCAGGAAGTTCAAGACGATCAATTCTCACTCCTTTTGTAAGTGACGAGAGACCGCGGCATGCAGAGGCTGGGCAACTTGCCCTCATGCACCACGGGAGGGCAGCAGACAAGGGGACGCTGGGTGAGACCAGAAACCACCAGTGTTTTCTCTCCCGTCCAGTGACAACGAGAGCAAAACCAGCATCGTCAGGTGATTCGAGCTATTCTGAGGGAAAACTTCAGGCGCCACATAAAGTGTGAACTACCCCTGGAGAAAACATGCAAGGATCGCCTGGTACCCCTTAAGAACCGCGTTCCTGTCTCAGCCAAATTAGGTGAGAACTCGTCTAGCCTTGGGTGTACTCAGGAGAACATGGCGACCTTCTCTGCAAGCACGTATGCTCTTAGAACAGGGCAGCTGGTCATCACTTTGTAAATGATCTGCAGTAGCTTTCTAAGCTGTAAACCAGACCCCAACGCACAGGATGGAATGAGGTGGTCACTGCCATTCTATTTCTTTTAAGAAACCTAAAGCATGCCTCTCCCCACTTTATAAAGTATAACCACCCCCACCCCCAAATCCTTATCTCCACTGGCTGACAGTCTTCCCATCTTCTCTCTGCCACTGAGATGTACTGGAGAAAAGGGACTTGGTTCTGCTCATTGCCACGCTTCCAGGGCTCGCAACAGTGCAAAGCCTCCAGAGAAGGTCAATACTAAGTAAATAAAGGTCAAAAAATCTAATATACCCACTCTTAGTAAACACACTGTATAGATAAACATTCCAAATCCTGCTTCTTTTAACTGTTTTTTTAAACTTTCAGCTTTCTATATAACTATTTCGTTAATATCACTGATCTATTTTTTAGTCTTGCAAAATGTATCTCTTATTTTTGGTAGTTTGACCTCTTCAGATTTACCATATATTTTCTATTTTTTCCTCCACTGGCAAAATAAGCTACAGGCATCAAAAATATACTATTGTCTGCAGAAACACAGCTGAACCTCCCCTCTTCCTTTCAACCCAAGAAAGGAATTAAAACACAAATACACGTGTGTGCAACTCAATATTCTTGTTAAATCTCAAAGTTGATGAGAAATCCGACAGACAGTTCTCATGAGAAAAAGAGCATTTTCCAATCTTTACCTGAGCAGTAATGGAAATAAACAGGTGGGAAGGTAGGCAGAGAAATAATGTAATCCTAGTTCTGAAACTACAAAGTACTTTAGTAAAGGAACCTAGATTTTATTAGCCACTAACTTTTAAATTTATTCATTAGCAAAATAAGAATCCTAGCCCTTATGACACTTTATAACTTATTCTGTCTCAATAATTAAGTTCTGATAACTGATCATCCAAAAGTGCCAAATTCCCCAACTTAAAATTTCAACTCAGTTCAGTTCAACTACACATAAGTAAAAAATGTCCATATTTGCAGTATCTACTTTTTTTTTTTTTTTTCTCAAGTCCCAGGACAGTTAGTGAAGTGAAAAAATTTTAATTAAGATGTTAACTCTCATAACTTCCAAGGCCAACATTACACACTGTGGAATCAGTTTCTCTGTCATAAGGAAGCGTGTGCTTTTCTCATTGCAGCTTCATCCAGGTCCTTAAAAGTCCTTAAGAATTCCTCCAGCAGCGAGTGGCCGGGGGAGCCGGGCAAGGGCAGCTCCCTGGACTCAGACGAGGGCAGCCTGAGCAGCAGCACCCAGAGCAGCGGCTGCCCCCCTGCCGGGAGCAGGCAGGACACCCAGCAGCATCCCCACTCGGGCCTGGCCGACTTCTCCGACACTCTCATCAAAGAGAGCGACATTCTGAGTGATGACGACGAGGACTACCCCCAGGCTCGGAGGCAGGGCAGCCCCACCAAAGACATTGAGATCCAGTTCCAGAGACTGAGGATCTCTGAGGACCCCGGTGCTCACCCGGCTGAAGAGCCGCCCGGCAAGGACGGACAGCCCAGGCTGGTGCGGGGGCACTTCTGTGCCATCAAACGCAAGGCCAACAGCACCAAGCGGGACAGGGGCACCCTGCGGAAGGCGCCGACGCGTCACCAGTCCCTGGACACTCATCCTGGGAACGCCAACCTTGATCTCAGCTCTGTCCTCGAGCGAGAATTCAGCGTCCAGAGCTTAACGTCGGTTGTCAACGAAGAGTGCTTTTATGAAACAGAGAGCCACGGAAAGTCCTAGCACAGTCCAACCCAGACATGGGTTACATTGCTGGTTTCACTTTTAAACTGGTGGCAAAATGAAATTGCAGAAACACTATTCATTAGGTTTTGTGCAGGATACATTTTCCCACAAATAGTTGTAAAGACTTAAGTTATTTTAATTTATTGTGGATCAGAAAACTAGCTTAAACTGGTCAGAATTTGTAAATTACTTAGTTTATATCCCTTTTGAGCAGGTATCAAAATGATTTAGAATCCTTAAGGCGAATGCATTCTAATTTATGTAGAAAAAGGTGGGGAAGTTGTGATTAACAGCTTTTAAAAGGTCATTTTTTCTCCAATACTTTCTTTCAGCTGTTAGGTTTCACTTTATTTAAAGCATATTTAAATTATTCTAATGTGGGTTAGGGGTACAATGTGCAGATACTTCATTTTTGTAAGGTTGTAATAGATGCTGTTTATACTAAACATGTCACATCTATGCAGTATATATATGTATATTAAAGCTTGTACTGTATCTTACTTGATATTTATTCTCTTTACCAAGCTGTAAAAGGGGAGTAAGTCACAGCTGTGAGCACACATGAGAAGTTCAACTCCTGGCAGGCTGGCAGCCCCTGAAGTAGCAGTTACAGCCTGCAGCTCTCCTTGTCATCCTCTTTTTTCTGACTTTTGCCTGAGTTCTTCTCTGAAATTGTAAGCAAAGAGGTGTGGGTCTTCATCACACATTTTTCGGTATACATCGCAGAGGCTCTTAAAATGTGAGACAGTGAGTTGGGTAGGTCGGAGAGTCGGGTCCACATCTGCCAACTCTAACAGTTTTCCCGTGCTTTCTAATCGCTGAGCTTCAGGGAATAACATTCTGAAAGGAAGAGAAAAAAAAATCAGAATTTCACTTAAATTCTACAAATGATGCTGCTTCCTTCTCCCCTCCTTTGAAAATGGCGTGGTTCCGACAACATTAGGGAGTGGAAGAGGAGCCTCTGCAGTGATTTGCGGGCCCCAAGCCCATGGAGGAGGCTCTGCTTACACCACCAGCAACAGGTATGAACCCTCACTGAGGGCAGAGCTAATCTGACAACGTGAGAAAAATCTTTAAGGGAATTTATCATATGCTCAGCTGCATTCTCAGAGAAATACAAGTTTGTGCCTCACATTTTAAATATAAAAATTGCATATTATTTCTGGTGCAGTTTTGATTCCTGTCACTTGAATTTACCAGCCTAAAGTTAGAAAACATGTGAAAATAGAAAGTTATTTTCCTCTTTAACTGAAGCATCTTTAAAATTGACTCAAGTATAAATTGTAAATTTCATCTAATAATCAGATTATTGTTTTAAAATGAATAGTGAAACTGACTGAAATATTGCAAAGCTACACCTGGATTCTGTTTTCTTCTCAGAGTCTCAGAGGTTCAACAGAATTTGTCTCAAAGGGCCTGGAAAGACAGCGTGGCAAGAGGAGACCGAGCTTTCTTATAGCTGATGGTCTTCTCAACCAGCAACGGCAGGTCTCCACATGTTCAGGGTGAGTTGACTGTGTTCAGCTTTATGGCAAGCAGGGCTCTGATCATAATTTCTGTGATCTGAGACGGCTGTGTGGTGTGATGTGACTGAGGGTCACCAAAAGGTCAAAAGGTCACAAGACTTGGTCCATCTCTGCACAGGGGGTGGTGTGTGTGATGTGAAAGGAGCTCATTACTTAGCTGGGGGTTGTCTTGGAAACGCTAGGGCCAACTCTGGGCTCAGGCCCGTTCCAGGACTGCTACACGTAGGATGTACTTTGTGATTTTCCCCCTTCCCTGACCCTGTGTGACCTCCAGCTTGCGTCCGACTTGTGGCAGAGCATCCTAGCGGGGGGTAGGGGGGCACTGCGGTGGACCGGAGGGGTGCCTTCACTCGAATGGTACCAGGATAGCCAGCGGCATCACCAACTAGAGTAGGAGTAACTTCCTGGTGAGCATGAACACTGGCCTAACTAGGGCCAGCCAACGGCAGGCGGAGGATTCTACCCATCCTGTCAGAGCCTCAAGGGTGGGTCTGTGGATCCCAATGGGTTCAGGAGGCAGCTGTCCACCTGGACCTGAAGTAATTTCACACGCTAAGGGGGACTCTTCACAAAACCGAAGGAGAGAACAGAAATGGAGCTAGCTATTCTTAGAAAATAATGCGTGCCAAGTCACTTCAGTCATGTCCGACTCTTTGCGACCCCATGGACTGTAGCCCGCCAGGCTCCTGTGTCCATGGGATTCTCTAGGCAAGAATACTGGAGTGGGCTGCCATGCCCTCCTCCAGGGGATCCTTCTGGCCCAGGGCTCGAACCTGTGTCTCTTTACATCTGCACTGGCAGGCAGGTTCTTTACCACTAGCGCCACCTGGGAAGCCCTGGAAAATAGTATGTGCCTCTGAAGCTAAACTGATGTAAAGAACTACGGTTGACTGTATTAGGTGGCTATTTTAAAAACCCACATTTGCTTTCCTGCCTTCTCAGACTATGTGGGCCTAGTCACACGTTTACCTGCCGCTGGCTATCGAGCACCAGTGGTGACCGTGAGCCTCTCAGGCTCACACCCAGGAGCTCTCTGTTAATAAATAAAAAGATGCACACGGATCTCACGGATACTCCAGACGTTGTTCTGGCTACTCAGAAGTTATCTTTGCTTCTTAATTTTAAACATGTCCTTAAAATCTTCAAGATATAGCAACCTGATGGAAAGAGGGCATTAAAAAACTCACTTCGACAGTGTGTGATAGGAGATATACACATATTTGGTCTCTATCCTAGGTTCCTGAGACAGAGCTTCTAAAATCTTTGGAATTTCCTGAGTAAGGGGTGACAGGAACATCGTTTGTTATTCCTAACAAGCCCCTTTTGATCATACCTGAGTTCTGTGCTAACGAGGTATTCTTGGTGGCCCCTGGAAAGCATCAGGCTAGGGGACTCAATTATGTGACTGAAGGATGCATGTCTGAGGAGAGAAGAGCTGGAAAACTGAGCTTGATCGCCAGTGGCCAATGCTTTACTCAGTCCTGCTTGGGTAATGAACTTCATAAAGCCCCCAAATAATAGGGTTAGGAGAGCTTCGAGGCTGATGAACACACGAGGTGCTGAGAGGTAAGCAGCCTCGAGAGGGCATCCACCCCAACACGTGCTGGGCTGCTCCTCCAGCAGTTCCCAAGTTACAGCCTTTAAAACCAATACATGAAGGGAAGTGTACTAAGAGCCATTCTAGCAGATTACTGAGGCTGAAGATGGACGAGATCATGGAAACTGCCAATTTATAGCCAGTCAGAAAATACCAGCAGCAACCTGGGACTTGCCACTAGTGTCTGAAGTGGGGACAGCCTGGTGGCACTAAGCTGAGGGGCTGCGTTAATGCCAGACAGTGAGTTATCAGACCTGAATTAAATTGCACAACACCCAGGCGGTGGTCGGAGAATTAGGGAATTTTCTCATGCTGGAGAAAACACCACATGTGTAGTGGCAGAAGTGTCAAGAGTAACAACAGCTCAGATGGTTTGAGTCCTGAGTGAAATCATGATCTCCCAGCAGAGGCTCACTGTAAACTGTGATGTCAGTTTTAGTTTGTACTTATGAC
This sequence comes from Aepyceros melampus, assembly GCA_006408695.1. Taxonomy (NCBI): domain Eukaryota; kingdom Metazoa; phylum Chordata; class Mammalia; order Artiodactyla; family Bovidae; genus Aepyceros; species Aepyceros melampus. Next base: position 17,827 of record SJXQ01004019.1, read on the forward strand.
CAAACCAAACAAAACCTCCCAGTGGCATCTGCGGTTAAGACAACGTTTTGCTTTCTCCTCAGTGGCTGTCAAAGTTTGTTCACTGCCGGATCTGAACTAAGAGTAGTATTTATAGGCAGTTTGAACAATCATAAAAACATTAGTTCTTAATTTTGGAAGGTGATTTAGGAGTAAAAAGTGCTATAGAGCAGGAAAAAACATTCTTACCCGAGCCCTCGATGGCAGTATTTCCTTCGGAACTGAAAGGCATTCTGAACCACCTTCTCCACCAGCTTGAAGGGCTGCTCGATCCTGGGCCTGGTCAGTGGGGTAAAGTGCACCACCCCCGAGTCCACCTTCATTGCCAGAAAACACACAGCATTTTACTGCCTGGTGTCGTATATTAAACGGGTTATCTTCGTACAGCACAGGAGGGTGATCAGCAGGAGCACGGCGGATCTCCTCCAGGCATGTAAGACGCTGCGCCCGCCTCTGAGCTGCCGCGGGAACTCCCACTCGGTTGCTCCAGGCATGTAAGACGCTGGCGCCCACCTCTGAGCTGCCGCGGGAACTCCCACTCGGCTGCATCCGTCCGTAATGGCACCCACTAGGCCTGTGCTTAACAGTCACTTAATTTTAGAATGCGGTTTTACAATGGCCGTTTAAGTAATCTTTAAAGTCTATAGGCAGGTAACAGCATAAGAATATTTAGCTTTTGAATTAGTAAAAAATAAGCTGCAGCAGCAGTTCTGTGTATAAGGCTGGACTTCAAAAGCCAGAGACGTGGCAGATGGGCCCCCAAGGGACCACTCAGCCCTAAACTCCCCAGAAAGAGCATCAGTTAGGACACCACTTCTTTCGGATATAGACACTGATTAATCAGCTGGATTGAATTCACGCTTGTTGTCTGCATGGCCACATAACTTTCTGCTAATAACTTTAAATGTCCCACAAGGCACAGGCAGGAACCCAATGGAATGGAAACCACCAAAAATACTACTGTTTCTAAGTGTTAAGCTTCTACCAGCTGTTGAGATTCTTTATCAGAAAATAAAACTTCTCAGGCATATCCCTGTTCTAAAAATGGACTCACAGTGGTTCACAAGGATATATTCAAAACAACACTAGAAAAATACTGCAAGTAAAGACTAGGAGAGGAAATGGGAGTCAAAGCAGCTACGACATACACAAAAGCCTGACAGAGACGTGATCTAGGAAAGGGGAAGTCTACTCGTAATTTACAAAAGCTTCAGTCTCTAAGGGATCATTGCTAAACCTGCTTCTTAGAACATCATACACTTTACAGGGGCTAAGAAAGTCCTGCAATTTATGTAAGTATGGGCCGTACCACTACTTGTCAAAAGGAATCTTATGTTTTAAAACTCACAGAGGTTATCACGTTCTCTCGGGAGGACATGCTCCTAAATATCCTTGTGGCTGCAAAATTATTCCTTCAAATGGGCCTGTAATATTGTTTGTTTTTAGGTTGGAGGAAAAGTATTCGCAAGTGATGTCAGGATGTGTGGATAAGAAAGACCCAAGACGACCAACCTGGATGTGCTTTCAGAGGCTCCAGAGGTGTTTCTCCTGCTAGGTGGGGTCTGAGCCGCCTGGAACCACCCCACTGACCTCCCCCAGCTCCCCCCCCCC
>SJXQ01004019.1:19619-43349 GCA_006408695.1 Aepyceros melampus
CTGGAGCCACCCCCATCACTGAGGCTGGCAAATGCTGAGAATGTTCTAAGCTGGAGAGTGAAAGCTGGCAATGGAGAGACTTTGCACCTGAAAATGCTCCCTAAAATGTCCATCTTCAGACTGTTTCAGTGTCAATTATATGCCTTGGGTGGAACAGTTATTCTTCCACTGCAGAGTGACTATCTCAATGTTCTTATTAAATTTTAATGGTTTTTTTTCAAATTGTGCTCTATGTTTTTCTCCAAGTTCACGAACAAGCACTTCCTTTCCTGTAGGAAACTAACTGTTTCAGCTAAAAGGCCAGGACTTTCCTTAGAGCTTCACAAAAACACCATGGAACGGGATCCAGGCGCCCCAGAGAGGCCTGTGGTCAACACAGAGGAGAGGCGCACGGGAGAGCACACGGGACTGGGGATCAAGCGAACTCAACTGTTCTAGACCGTTCCCTTGACGTTGCCCACCCCTTTCTACCACCTGCGCTCACTGGCATTCCTGTCCTGACTACACTACTCATTCTGCCAGCCCTCTAGGACTCAGCCCCTTGGATCCTTTCAATCCAATCCTTCCAAATTAGTTCTGAAAGGATTCTTCCAGTCAGCAGCCTGCCAGTCTCCAGAGAAAATAATTTAGTAAACTGAGATAAAATTGAACCCTACCCAACCCTAAACCCACAAAATATTATCAAAACTCTAATGTTCAAAATACTATTAAGACCAAAAGGCACGAAAACAGGGATAGATACAATCTCCTTCCAGTAAGAAACTGCCACTTCTAGAATCTTTGGATTTAAAAATTTGGCCTCATCTTTATTTGCCTGATTTTATTCCTCTGAGATATAGCTGGTATTTACAAATACAGGCAACATCTGTTTTTTAGTTTTTAAAAAGTTTAAAACCCAGAATAAATAGAGCAGCACTCCATATAAACTGTAGCAGCAGACTTCTAAAGTTTGAATATAACTTTGATACCCAGTTAAGTTGGCTAATAGTATGTTTCAGATAAAAGGAAATCTCCACTCACAACAAATACAGTCACTATTTAGCAGAGGATCACAGAAAGCTCAGGCAAAAAGGCTCTTCCAGCAACGTGTCCTGCTTCTCTGGGAGACCTACACCACCCTCTTTTCTATACTTGCCTCCAAACTCACTTCTCAGAGTCACGCTGTAGAATGGAGCCCATTTTCTGTAGAACCACAGGAAAGCTACTTGGTAACTATGGTAATAGATTCAAAAATGCTTTTTACTTATAAATGAATGCTTATTTAAAATTACAACCATTAAACTTCCTTGCCTGAGTTTTAAGTCTGTTAAAGGATTTGATTCCAAAAAAGAAGTCAGCATGTGGGCACTAGAGGCAGCTAAATGCTGCCAGTCCCTTTCCAAACTCAGCCGGCCAGTATACTGAAACGACCTACTGGAATTTCAAATTAGAGCGCTTACAACGTTAGATATTTGCCTCTCCAACCCACCGTAAGGTCAATGCTGCACAAAGTGGAGGTTCTGCTTCTCAACATGAGCAGCTGGAGGCAGGTGCCCCGCTTCCCAGGCCAGCATGTCTAGGACATGACTGGTTATGGGCTCAGAGCAGCACTTCAGCCTCATGGGAAAACTGGGGTAAGAAGCTATTAAATCTCAGATATTCAGCTCAGATCCTGAGTCAGCACGGTCCAGAGAACACTGAGGTCTGCAGCTCTGTTTCTGACTTTGAGATGATCATTGTAACATGTCAAAGAGCTCAATAACTACCCCACGGAAAGGTACAGAAACAATACTGGCCATTACCTAAGAAAAGGTCTTCAACAGCTCCCATAGTGTTCAGGACCATTAAAGGATAAGCCACTGGAGAGGAAAAACGCTTAGGAAGTTACAGGTCACTTAGCCAAGATATGACCACGACTGGGAGAGGACAGAGGGAACGATGCGAACAAAGGATGACCTAAGGGAATAATCAGACTCCAGAAACAACACAAGGATTCGACCTTCAAGGTAGGACTGTCTCAGACAGATTCGTGTAGACGGCATGAAGGGTACAGAGATCTGAGGCAGAGAGTCACGTTCGGCGCCAGGTGAAATGAGAGTCGGGTGAGCACCCTGGGGATGCTAGGTTCCTCCCTAGCCAGTGCTGGCTCACGCCCTCAGGGTTCCCAGGCCCATGTCTCCGTCACAATGTCCTGGGCCCTGCGGCTGTACCTTCCCCCAAGAAGGGTAGCGGTCACAGTCACCACTGCCTGAGATACAGTTACGCAGTCTGGCGAATGCCTGAGTGTTTTCCCTCTCTTTTCCTTCTTAGAGTGATAAAAAAAAGAACAGATTTTAAACAGTCACGGTGCTTACTCTGGGACCATAAGCATGTAGGAAAAGTAAGTGAGCTGAGGGCACGATAAGAAATAAATCTAAGAGGCAGCCAAAGGGACGGCAGAGGAGGGAGAGAGCTTTTTACTGGGTCTATTATGTAAATACAAGTATGTATGTAAATCAGGCCTACCAGCAACAACAAGATATATGAGGGTTTCTTGGTCCCAAGGAAGGGCACAATTTTGGGGAGGCAAACGCTTAATTTTAAACAAATACAAGAGGGACAAGGACACACAAACACCGGATTAGGATATTCTGTTATCCTTAATTTGGAGGTCCCGAATGATCACAGGGAAAACACCTTTCTAAAACCACCACCTTTTCCACAAACCATGACTTCAGTGTGTAACAACACCCCCTGGTGGCACCTGGGAAGGGAGGAGGTCCCTGCTAGGGGCTGGGCTGCGGCCAGGGCCTGACCTCTAGTTATGTTTCATGGCTCCAGAGAAACTCCAGCACCTCTGAATCAGTCAACTCCCTGGGGGTGGCTTCAATCTATACAAACTCACCAGTAACTGCTGCCGCTATAAAGATTTCCATCACTATACTGTGAAGACGGATAAATGAACGTGGATGCAATCTACTAATTCATAATGAGTCACAGCCGTCAAAGAGGCATGCAAGAGGACTCGTCAGCACATTCCCTCCCTAGGAAAACTACCTAAGGTGCGAGCTCCATGCTGAGAGGGCCTGCAGAGGCACAGGGCAGGAGAAGCTCACGCAGATGCTGTCGCCACGGCCACTGGTGCTCAGCCCGAGGGCCTGGCCACGCATGGGCACAGGGTGCCAGATTCTCCCAGCCCCTGTGCTCAGCACCCAGACCCGCAATCCTTTGGCGGAGGTGCCCTCTAACTGTGTTCACGCTGTCCGGCTCTTCCTGTTTCTGACTTGGAAGACTGTCTTCGTAAAGACAGATTCCATAGCTACCGGATCTCTTCCTTCACATGCTGATTTTACTAGTTTAACTCATGGAGTTTGGGGGGACCTCCTATGTATGTAACCAGAGGTATAACAATAAATAAAGAGAAATGATGGCAACTGATGTAAGCTCTCTAGTTTGGCAATATCACTAAGTCCACACGAACCCACCCAGGACGGCAGAGCGTGGGCCAGGACTGAAACGCAGGACACCCAGTGGGCAGAGAGGGAGAAGCACAAGGCAGGCAGGCAAAGGGGAGGAGGAGGAGGGGTGGTGAGCTGAGAGCCAGGCCGGGATGAGGGGCGCTCAGGCCACAGCCTGAGACGCTACCAGCAAGTGGGGATGTTGTTCAAAAAAAAGCCCTGGTTTTCAAGATAACATGCAAAGCAAACAACAAACACATACTTACAGGTTGATCTCCAGGCGTCACTGCAAAATCCAAAGACTGTCTTAATATTCTAAAATAATGTGACAAAGATATAGAAAGCAAATCCTCAAGATCCCTTCACATGAAGACATTGAAAGGAGCAACAAAATGCTGGGAAAATAAGGTAGTAAATAACAGAGAAATGGCAGCGTAAGCCACATCAGAAACGTGTCTGAGTCGCACAGAGCCGCGGAGCCGGGTGGCCTCATTAGACATTCGGGAGCACACGGTAACCAGAGAATAGTCATCTTCATTTAAACACAGTCCTCACTGTAATCGACCAGTCTACAAACCACCAATTCTAAAGGATCAAGTGTTCAGGGCAGCCTAAAGCATTATTTTAAATAAAATGACCATAAAGGTGGAGGAAAATAAAACACTGATTGTGTCATAGCTGATACTGTTAATATTCCATGATGGAGTCAAGAAGAGAAACATTCTTTTAGGATTAAGCCAGTCACTTTAAATTTGTGGGACTGGAACAGGTAAACTACCTCAATCTTAACCTAAACTTAAATTATTTTTTAAGGTTAAAGAGAAAATAAACGAGAAAAGACACTTAAAAAAATCAGAACCTCAACTTTCCATTGGAATTAAGTAGGCAGTATTTTAAACACACAGGGACTGGGCGTCATCCCTAACAACAGAACTGGGGCCCCAGGGCTTCTCCAAAGTGGGATGATCTCATGTGTGGGCAGGAGTGAGACATGCAGGTCTGGAGAACCGCCTCCCACAAAGGCTTGGTATCGCTATTTCTTCCCCAACATACAAACTACTGATTCTTTAAACAAAAGCTTGTCTGAATGTCCAGAATACTGTCATTGAGAAAAATACACCAAGGGACTCACATGTCATTTTTTCTTAAAAACAGATAACTGAAAACATTTTAAAGAAAACAGTTGGGACTGCTGAGTCACTTGTGGACTTGGCATGAGTGAGAAGCAAATGTTTCTATTTCAGGCTACAGAGGTGTCAGGATTCATTCCATTTCCAGAGCTTAACCCAGACCACCACAGAAAGGAACGACTCATATTATAATGGGACTTGAAAACACATTCTGTTCTAAATGGGACAGCGCAGGGCTGTGTGTACAGAGCTTCAAAAATCACAGTATTCCAGGCTTGAATCCCACATTCCTGCTACTTACTCATTTTATGGACCTTAAGTAACTTCTCAGGAGCTTAGTTTTCTCCCCTCTAAAAATGAGATGATTTCTTCTCTCTCATAGACTTGGTTTAAGAATTAAATACCAGGACTTCCCTGGTGGTACAATGGATGGGAGCCTGCCTGCCAATCCAGGGGACACGGGTTTGATCCCTGGTCCAAGAACATTCCACATGCCGCTAAGCAACTGGGCTCGTGTTCCACAACTACTGAAACTCATGCACGTAAAGCCTGTCCTCCACATCAGAGAAGCCAACTCAATGAGAAGGCCCCCCTCGCCCTGCTAACTGAAACTAGAGAAAGCCCACGCAGCAACAAAGACCAAGCGCAGCCAAATGTAAAAAAGTTAAATACTGTATTGCCTCAGTACTAAAGAGTTGCAAAATTAATTAATAAAATGACAGTCTCATTTAAAAATTACACTTTTAATCATGTAAAGGTAATGTATTATTGTTATTTTATATACTCAAAATCAGTTTCTGAACTCATTCAACAAATATCACACCTTGAAAATAAGCCAGGCACCATTCCTGGCACAGCACTGGCAATTAACAAGACAGCAGGAAATCCTTGCCTTTGTGAGCTTTACATTCTAGAGGTCTTAAGCCAGAGTAAGCAGGAGAGGGGCTCAGAGGTGGTAGGTTTCTTGATTTATTTTCAAGTTTTGGAACTGAAGAATCTGTTGACTGCATGGATATTGGGTATTGAAACAAAGGATGCTTTTAAGATCCAGGGATGCGTTTGCTGTTAACGGACACTGGGAAACTAGGGAGAATCACTGTGGGGAAGATCAGGAGTTCAGTCCTGTCCCTGACAGATCTGAGACGTCTATCAGTGAGTCACGTCACCGGCTGGATATACAAAACTTGGGTGTTCAGTGGGGAAGGGCTGGGAAGAGAGAGGTACTAAGATAAACAAAGATAAGGTTTACCTAGAGAAGCCTCTGGACTTAAAAAGATTTCTCTGTACTCTCTACATTGGCAGTGGTTAATTATGTCAATGAATTACATTTCCCTGAGCTTCCCTGGTGGCTCAGATGGTAAAGCATCTGCCTGCAATGCGGGAGACCGGGGTTCAATCCCTGGGTGCGGAAGATCTTCTGGAGAAGAAAATGGCAACCCACTCTAGTACTCTTGCCTGGAGAATCCCACGGACGGAGGAGCCTGGTAGGCTACAGTCCATGGGGTCACAAAGAGTTGGGCATGACTGAGCGACTTCACTTTCACTTTCTAGCTCCTTTTCCTTGGGCCTCACTGTGCAGCTTGTGGATCTTAGTTCCCCCACCAGGGACTGAACCAGCCTGCATGTCAGTGAAAGCACCAAATCCTAACCTGGACCACCAGGGAAGTCCCTCTGGCTCCTTCTTTATATAAGAAATTCTGCCTTGTGTTAAAGGTCTATAGTTAATGAAAGTTATTTACATTTCAGAAGTTTGCCTTTTAAACACAGGTGGTTAAGGGACTTCCCTGGTGGTCCAGTGGTTAAGATGCTGTGCTTTCTTTCAATGCAAGGGGTGAGTATTTGATCACTGGCTAGGGAACTAAGATCCCACGACACTGAGGCGTGGCTGGGGGTGGGAGAATAGGCAGTTAACACATTATAGGATAAGTGTACTCATCAAGACAGAAAAAGAATCAAAAAGTTCTTGAAAACACTAAAGTACAGGGACTTCTCCGGTGGTCCAGTGGTTAAGAATCTGCCTGCGAGTGAAGGGGACACGGGTCTGATCCCTGACCCGGAAAGGTCCCACATGCTGTGGAGCACCTAAACCCCAGTGCCACGACTACTGAAGCCTGCGTGCCCCAGAGCCCACGTGCCCCATAACAAGAGGGGCCACCGCGATGAGACGCCCGAGCGCCACGACGAAGAGACGAAGAGCAGCCCCCACCTGCCACAACTAGAGAAAGCCCATGCTCAGCAACAGAGACCCCTGCAGCCAAAACTAAATAAATTACTTAAACAAACAAACAAACGCAATGTACATTAAAGCATGCTTAAGCCATTTATCCTCAGGCAGCTGTGTTATGCGGGCAGCCAAGCAGGGAGCAGTCCCCAGCCCCTCTCTCCACTAGCCCCCAGTCAGCCTCAGCACAGACGAGCATGCACAGCCACCAGCCACACAAGGAGCGGACAAGCCGAGACCCTGAAGGCATCTCGTGGACTCCTGATACGGCAGTGACAGCAGTGCTGTGAGGGTCAGTGCCTGAGATTCAGCTCTACTCCTTCCAGCACTCACACAAAGAACTGCTTATATATCTCCATGAAATAAAAGAAGGAAGTTAAGTTTATGATCAGAATTACAACACTATGGCTAAAAAACAAATGCACAGACATTCAACTTCAAAGAGGAGAAAACGATACGTATCTTGCTAAATGCCAGACATAGAGAAGATTAAAACCAACCAACAAAAAACTTAGAAAGCTCCAGATAACTGAAACACGCATTTTTATTAGTCACCGCTTTTTAAAGACATGAGTAACATCTAACATGGCTATTAGCAGTAGTAAAAATTTAAACATCCAACCATACGTAAAATTATCTTCCGTTCTCATAATGGTTATAAATGCACAGCTTGTAGAATTAAAATTACTGAGGTAGAAAAAAAATGAGAACCCAAAGTAGATGAAGATGAAATATGTCTGTCATTATTCATGGTCTAGCACCTCAATGTTTGCTTTTGGTTTCATCTAAAATATTTCATCACATTATTTAACAAGCCGAGACCCTGAAGGCATCTCGTGGACTCCTGATACGGCAGTGACAGCAGTGCTGTGAGGGTCAGTGCCTGAGATTCAGCTCTACTCCTTCCAGCACTCACACAAAGAACTGCTTATATATCTCCATGAAATAAAAGAAGGAAGTTAAGTTTATGTATCAGAATTACAACACTATGGCTAAAAAACAAATGCACAGACATTCAACTTCAAAGAGGAGAAAACGATACGTATCTTGCTAAATGCCAGACATAGAGAAGATTAAAACCAACCAACAAAAAACTTAGAAAGCTCCAGATAACTGAAACACGCATTTTTATTAGTCACCGCTTTTTAAAGACATGAGTAACATCTAACATGGCTATTAGCAGTAGTAAAAATTTAAACATCCAACCATACGTAAAATTATCTTCCGTTCTCATAATGGTTATAAATGCACAGCTTGTAGAATTAAAATTACTGAGGTAGAAAAAAAATGAGAACCCAAAGTAGATGAAGATGAAATATGTCTGTCATTATTCATGGTCTAGCACCTCAATGTTTGCTTTTGGTTTCATCTAAAATATTTCATCACATTATTTCAATGTAATTTCTTTACAACATTTTCTAAAATCTATTAAGTTATACTTTAGAAATCTTTCTCAGTGTAAAGGCTAACAGAAGAAAATTCAGAATACCCACCCCTCACCCTTCCTGAAAAAACACTTGTAGGTTTACTGATCAGATTCTAGTCATCAGCTGGTACTGGATTTTCTTTTTACTTTTATCAAAATATATATATTTAAACCTGTCTTTTGAATGTTTAGTGTGAAAGCTACCAATTTTGTGAATCTTGATTTCACACAAGTCAGAAGCACTAGAATAAAAAGAAAGTCTCACTTAACTATCATTTGCAAAGCACAATCTAGTTAAAAATATTTCAGACCACAATCTTTAATTGGGACATAAAGTAATAAACTATCTCCCAACATAAAAATTCAAAAATAAATTATAACTATGGACTAAAACATAATGTTAAAAGAAAAGAAGTCTTTCTGTGAGCGCCCAAATAATTCCTCCTCTGTATATTGTGACACAAGAGCATTTTCAGCTTTCAGGTTTCGACAAATCCTGTTTTAACAACAACTCCCTCCCTTCCCCGCCTCTCTTGTCTTAATTCTCCCACAGCTCAAAAAATGAGATGGAGAACCTGGTATTTATCTTCCAGCACCATCAGCAGTTTTCACCTCGCAGATTTCTGTGTTGCTCGTTGCTATTTGCAAGTTAACTTGGTGGAGTTTTATCATTAATATTCAGAAACTGTGAATTGAGCCTCGTGTACGTGGTGTCTCTTCATCAGACCTTACTAGGGTTCAACTGGAGACGACTGACAAGAGTTAAGATACTGAAGGCTGCTGACAGAAGGTATGGAAAATGAGAAGCTTCTATAATGCTTGGGGATCTAAATACAGACCTTCAAGTATAACTTGGTTTGAATTATAAGTTATAAAGCTGTTTTTAAATGCTAGATTTGATATAAATAAATCTTGTCTGGAAAACTGACTTTACATTTTCATGAAATCCAGTTCAGAATTTCTTTGGGAAATAGCTCATGAATTTAACATTTTACGTTCTGTTCTATATGCAGCAGATTTTGGAAGCATGAGAGTGCTATTTAGAACTAAGTTTTTACATGTGACCTCTCTGCCTTTGCCTACTTTCACAGTATTTCACCTCCACAACCATTGAAACAATGTATGCCTTTATTCTGTATGAGAGAATTTTGAGAGAACAGGCCACAAACTGTACCATGGCTGCTTATGGCCGGAGACAGAGAGGAAAAAAAAAAGATTTCACAGCAATACCTAAGATGCCAGTATATTTTTATGAAAGGAAAAGAGTGACCTTCCTTTTGGAGAATGAACTCTAAGTTTTTTATGCAGAGGAAAGCACTCAGAGTCCAACATTCACTAGTGAGTGAGCTTGTGCTGACTTAATGCAGTGTCATATTGTTTACACAGATTCTGGCCGTCTGCAATTCATCACTGCCAGCACTTGTTCATTAAGATGAACAGGCTGTCTGCAAGTCTGAGTTACACTGTAATTTATAAAATGTATTGGTTAATGGGAAGGAGAGAGTTATAATTGGGAAGCTGAGCACAGACGGCACAGACTAATCAACACATAAAGGTTACTCAGCCAAAGTGAAGAAAAAGAAATGAGATGCTCCTTGGGAATGCTAACAGCAGTCTCACTCTGAAAGAATCCCTTAAGCCGAGAGTGGTCGGAGAAGGCAGCAACTGAGTGAGCTGGCTGGAGTCTGAAATGTTAAAACTTAAACCTGAAAACAGCTGTTATGAAACCACAAACATGTGCTTTATTTTTTTTCCCTAGAAAACTTAACTTTTATTTTGGTCTCAGATATGAAAAGAAATTTCGAGAACAGAGAAAGAATGAACTGTAGGATGGCAAGCAAAGCCGAGGTACTCTGATGCTACTGACTCTAAGAATTCAAAATCTCAGAGAAATCTCCTAAAACGGTAGAATTTACATTTTAAGATTATGAACAAAAATAGAACAATCGAATTCAGACAGCTCAGGATTTAACCTCTTGGGGAATCAATGTTATTATAACTATACTGAACTATACAACCATATTCACGGTAACACAGGCATGCTGCTGCTGCTAAGTCGCTTCAGTCATGTCCGACTCTGTGCGACCCCATAGACAGCAGCCCACTAGGCTCCGCTGACCCTGGGATTCTCCAGGCATGAACACTGAAGTGGGCATGGAGTCGCATTAATGTAGATATTTCACAAAAGCCAGACATGATGGACCTCGGTGAGTCTCTGAAGTTAAGCCATTTGCTCATCTGCCTTGTTACTCCCCTCTGGAGTCTCCTCCTGGTGAGAAAGAGAGTGAGGGAAGCTGACCATGAACAGTGGTTTTTGCCTCCAGATGCAGCAGCACTGTCCCTGCTTCCCACGGGAAGCACACACGAGGATTCACCAGGAGTTACTGTGGTAGGTGGAGCGGACAGGGTGAGGGTGCTGAGAGGGGCAGACGCAGGAAGCAGCACTGCCGATCTCCCACCTAAGTGTCCTAATCTGAAACAATGGGGGTGGCCCAGATTAGAGAGCTATGCTTTCCTTCAGCTCTAGGAGCCTATGAAAATGCATGCAATCAGCCTATGGAAGGAAGAGGGGAAGAAACACCCAAATGCCATTAAATGTCAATTGTCATATGACATAAAAATTTAAAAATACTAATAGCAATGTCAGTTATAGTTTACTCTGTACCTTCCACGGGTTAGATAACTTCACTACCGTATTTACCTCCATGATACAGACACTATAATCCTCCCACTTTCCAGAAGAGGATATGAGGCACAGAGGCGTTCTGGAAAGCCAAGCTTTGACCCAGGTATTTTATCAGATTCAGACCTCATACTGCCTTGTGTGAAACAGACATGAATCATTATCGAGCCATTCTAATACATCATTCAAAAACTGATTTGGAAACACATAAAAGTCAGCATTGCTGTATTTCAGAAACTATTTTCCTCAAAGAAGGCAGTAAATATTGTCAGATTAAAACACAGCAAGCACTATCTTTTCCCTCTTATTAAAAGAAAGGGAGGGAGGAACAAAGAAAAGGGTGAATTATTTGTTACTTTCTCAAATACAAATGATGTGGTTACTTCTGCTTTGTACTTTCAAGATCCTATGTCACTACTTCTGAATCGTTTAGAATAACCGGTTTTGCAGCAGGCTTCATTTGGGTCAGGGAACGGTTCCGGTCCCCACTAGAAAGGATCTCACATTCTTAGAAGCAAAAGACACTGGCTCAATTGTTTCAGTTTTGAGTAACTTATACCTGAAGGGAGGCAATGGCATGCCTTAGGTAAAGATTTTGCAAATTGGAAATCAGAGAAATCATGCTGGTGAGTTTGAGTTCTTTCTACTACTTTCTTCTCCTTTAACAATTCACTTGGGCCAGGTGAATGGCACGGAGAGTGTTTAACAGATTTTAAAATAATCATTTTTAAAATACTGAAAACTTTTCTTATATGTATTTATAAATCAATTTTAACAGATGGGTTGAAACTATTCTTCCTTATTACCAACAGTATTTTAATTAGAAAAAAGTTTTTAAAACCTGTAATACTATTAAAATCCTTTATCACCTATCCTACAGCTGGAATTCAAAGCCTAAATCTCCTAACAAGGTACAGGCCTACCCTCTAGCCAACTTGAGCAGAGTTTAAATTTTAAGTAAAACTACTATATATAAAATAACTAACAAGAACCTGCTGTATAGCACAGGGAATGCTACTCAATACTCTGTAATGACTTACAGGGAGTAGAATCCAAAAAAGAGTGGACATACGTATAACTGACTCACTTTGCTGTACAGCAGAAGCTATAACATGGTATAAATTAATTATAAACACTTTTTAAAATTTTAAATTAAGAAACAAAGTGGACATCTCCTTCCTTGACTCCATGCACCAAGCGCCACCCGACCAAAATCACTCAGGAAACGGCAGCCCCGGGGGCCTGGGGTGAGCTCTCTCCTGGGAAGCAGTGACTTCGTCCCCTGCGGTGGCCTCGTCAGGTGTGTTCTCAGTTTTCACTGTTCACGGAAGTCTCTGTTTGTGCTTTCTTTCAGCCCTGATCTTGTCTTCTTTCCCCAGCCTTTTGTTACTTGGTTTTCTACGGTGCAGAGACAGCTATAGTTCTGACCGAGCGCCGTCAGGGTTTTCTGGGAGGACAGAGCGACGTCATGGCCTTGGCGGGTGTCCAGCTCCTGGCTTTCGCCCTGGCCTTATCTGGGGTCTCTGGGGTCCTCGCGGCCACGCTGCTGCCCAACTGGAAGGTGAACATGGATGCGGGCTCCAACATCATCACGGCCATCGAGCGGCTGGAAGGGCTGTGGATGGACTGCACGTGGTACAGCACCGGGATGTTCAGCTGCACCCTCAAGTACTCCGTCCTGGCCCGCCCCAGCCACGAGCAGGCCGCGCGGGCCGCCATGATCCTGGCCTGCTCCTGTCAGCGGTGGGGATCTGCACTTCCGCAGTGGGGATGGAATGCACTCGCTTAGGAGGGGACCCGGAAACCAAGAGGCATGCCTGTTTTGCTGGAGGAGTTTGTTTCCTGTCTGCAGGGACCTCTGGTTTAATACCGACTGTGTGGTACACGAAGGAGATCATAGCCAACTTTCTGGACCTGACGGTTCCACAAAGCAACAAACATGAGCCTGGAGGAGCAGTCTACCTTGGAATCATTTCGGCAGTGTTGCTGGTGGTCTCTGGCACGATCTTCTGCACATCCTGTCTAAAGAAGAAGTCGGGAGCTTTGCTCCACCCATGCAAACAGCCGCCCATCTCCACTGCACAGCCAGAGGACAGTTCGGCATACAGCCTGAAGGACTATGTGTGAAAAACTGTGTGATGTGCATGGAATTTTTAGGTGCCTGCTGTGACTTTTGTCTTTATTTTAAATACCAGAATTGTGCTTAACTTTCTCTACAAAGAATGTGAAATACTTTAAAAATGAAGTTTTTCAAAATGCCAAACTTTGTGTATATCTGTTTTATACTATTTCCCCATTATTGTCATGTTTTATCTGAAGGTTTATAAAAGAAAGAGGTTCTGATTACATTAATAAGAGAATTATTTCACAGCCTTTTCTCCTTAAAGATAAACTGTTGATACATCTTACTAGCCAGTACTTACTTGAACTTCATAAAAGAACTAAATTGCCAAGTAAAAAAGCACCTTGTCCTGGTGTTAATTCAAGATATCATCTGCTTTTGCCATCTCTGCCTGACAAGCCCACAGTAATTTACTTCTGTTTTCAATTTCCATTGTATGACTGCATCTTACGCATAGATGTCCACTTGTTTCAGAGGTTGCCCAATCCCCAAGTCCCCATCCACTGTGACCTCCCAGTAGAGGTGGACATTTCTTACATTTTAGGAAGTATAATCTCCATACAATATGGCGTTCAAAGATTAGGTGGAAATAAAGGAAATTGGCAAATGCCACCACAGCAAAGCAAAATCAACTAAACCCAAACTGAAATCTCTAGGACTTGTAAAGCATTTTGTACAAGCTAAGTGAAAACAAAAAGAATCTGTTTTAAAATGCTTACGAACTGCCCTCTTCTGGCTGCTAACAAGAGGACTCTCCAGATTAGGTTCATTTACCTCTAGCATCTTTGATTTGCCCCTATCATTTAATATCACACTGATCAGTATTTGAATGCTAAAGGTTACTTTTAAGTTGTTATTTCTTCTCAAGTTGATTTATGTTAAAAATGTTTTTACAAATGAGCTGCTTCAATTAGTTAATGGTTATGAAAATGTTTTAAAGAATAAAGAATGCTTTAAAAGTTAGATTATCTTATATGTAATTCAAATATTTAAAGAGAATAAAAACTGGATTTTCCAGTGTGCAAAAGAAACACTGCACATGGCTGTTTCTAATAATTTATTCATTTAAGCTTAGTTATTGTTCATAACATAATGGTAAAGGGGGAAAGGCTACTTCATTATGCATTAATAACTCAGAAAGTGGGAAGTTATCTTTTATGTGAATAAATAATTTTGAATTGTGCATATGAAGTACAGACTAAAATACTTTACACCTATTTTATTTGGTAGATCATTCTCTCCTGTATCATCATCAAAGAGCTAAAATAAAGATATGATTTCACATGGGAATCAGGAATGCATTTATGTATACATTCCTTTTGAGTGGTCAAAATATCTAAGCAAATGTCATCTGTATTTTTAGCTACATGACTTGAGAATATACTAACTTTATTGACTTTCAAGGATTTCCATCATAGCGTGTAATTTTGCAAAACTTGTTGCATATTTCTGTTCACCTCCAATAATTTTTGTTCATTTCATTGTGTTTTATAAATAAAAAGTATCATCTGTGAAAAAGCAATTTTGTTTCTTCCTTGGATTTACATTTATTGCTTATTTTATTCTTGAGTACATATGAAAGCATAATTAATTAAAGTGAATTATAATTAAGCATAATTAAAATGGATTATAATGGTAAATACTTTTTTTTCTATCAACACTTGTTTTATCTGATTTTTAAGGAGGACAACTCTGGTATTTTTCTAATTATAAGACTTTTAATTTACACATTTTTCTTTTAGACTCATCCACTTCCAAAAAGCATTTGAGGCAACTTAAAATAAAACTGCTGGCCCAATAAATACAAAAACCAAAAGATAAAGATAGGCTAAAATCACAAAGAAAAGGAAGACAGGATGCTATTAAATAATCCTGGTTTACAGTTGTTAAAGCAATTAAATATGAACTTTAGTTCTGAACTTCCCAGGTAACCAGGTCAGAGAAGGCCACATAAGGAATGTGATAGCTTTGTCTAGTGGCAGAAACCAGAGCTGTGGGTGGTACTACACCCCTAACTCCGCTCCCTCAGCTGTTGTGGGTACTGGATGCTAATGGCTCATGGATCAGGGGCTGCCTCTTCTGAAGGTCAGGGCACTGGTGCTTCCAGGAGGTGGAGTCAGACCGACTGACAGTGGTGCAGCAAGGTGGCCCCTGTATCTTCTGTGGACTCACCCATGGACTAAGCTTATTTTACCAGAGGCTGTGTATTGTCACCTTGCTTATTTAACTTCTATGCAGAGTACATCATGAGAAGCGCTGGGCTGGAAGAAGCACAAGCTGGAATCAAGATTGCTGGGAGAAATATCAATCACCTCAGATATGCAGATGACACCACCCTTATGGCAGAAAGTGAAGAGGAGCTAAAAAGCCTCTTGATGAAAGTGAAAGAGGAGAGTGAAAAAGTTGGCTTAAAGCTCAACATTCAGAAAACGAAGATCATGGCATCCAGTCCCATCACTTCATGGGAAATAGATGGGGAAACAGTGGAAACAATGTCAGACTTTATTTTCGGGGGCTCCCAAATCACTGCAGATGGTGACTGCAGCCATGAAATTAAAAGACGCTTACTCCTTGGAAGAAAAGTTATGACCAACCTAGATAGTATATTCAAAAGCAGAGACATTACTTTGCCGACTAAGGTCCTTCTAGTCAAGGCTATGGATTTTCCTGTGGTCATGTATGGATGTGAGAGTTGGACTGTGAAGAAACCTGAGCACCGAAGAATTGATGCTTTTGAACTGTGGTGTGGGAGAAGACTCTTGAGAGTCCCTTGGACTGCAAGGAGATCCAACCAGTCCATTCTGAAGGAGATCAGCCCTGGGATTTCTTTGGAAGGAATGATGCTAAAGCTGAAGCTCCAGTACTTTGGCCACCTGATGTGAAGAGTTGACTCACTGGAAAAGACCCTGATGCTGGGAGGGATTGGGGGCAGGAGGAGGAGGAGACGACAGAGGATGAGATGGTGAGAGTTGGACTATAAATAAAGCTGAATGCCAAAGAATTGATGCTTTTGAACTGTTGTGTTGGAGAAGACTCTTGAAGAGTCCCTTGGACTTCAAGTAGATCAAGCCAGGACATCCTAAAGGAAATCAGTCCTGAATATTCATTGAAAGGCTGATGCTGAAGGTGAAACTCCAAAACTTTGGCCACCTGAAGCGAAGAATTGACTCACTGGAAAAGACTCTGATGCTGGGAAAGATTGAGGGCAGGAGGAAAAGGGGGCAACAGAGGATGAGATGGTTGGATGGCATCACCGACTCAATGGACATGAGTTTGAGCAAGCTCCAGGCGTTGGTGATAGACAGAGAGGCCTGGAGTGCTGCAGCTCATGGGGTCACAAGGAGTCGGACACGACGAAGCAACTGAACTGATAACAGTAAGATCTACCTTTAACTGTCTCCTTCTGTGAGATACTCCTGTTAGGCATTGCATATTGATTATTTCTATTCCTCACCACAATACTTCGAGGGTGGCATTATTACCCTATTTGATGTATTAAAACTCAGCCTATTAACATAATCAAGTTCTCAAAACTACGAGCACTGGAATTCCAGGAGGACCAGCTGACTTCAAAGTACTTCTTGCTCTTCCACCAGTGTCTCTGTCACATCAATCAGAAGGGCCTGCTGCAATTCTCAGATTGTATCTAAGTGACTTTTCTACTACCTTGGAGTACAGGACAGTGATGAGGAAAGGATGTTAAAGCCGCAATTTGTAACAGAAAAAAGGTGGCTCAGGATCTCTCACACTTGAGTGCGGCAGTCTCTCAGTATCTGTGGGGCACTGATTCTAGGAGCCCCATGGATTCTAAAATCAAAGGACAGTGAAGTAAGTCCCTTATACAGTGTGGCCCGGCATTCGCACAGATCCTACATACATCCTCCCAATACTCTCAGTCATCTCCAGATTACTTATAACACCTAATACAAAGTAAATGGTATTGTAAATAGATAACAATAAGTGGCAAATTCAAGCTTTCCTTTTGGAATGTTCTGGATTTTTTTTTTTCTATTTTTAATCTGGGTGTTGACTAAGTCTACCAACGTGGAACCATGGATATGGAGACCGACTACAGTGTGCAGTCTAGTTGAAAAAAATTACTGTGGAACCCCAGAAATGTATGGATTCTCAGGGGTTTTCAGCTTGAGAGACTTAAACTAATCTTATGTTCTCATGGAAGCATTTTTCAACTGTGAATCTGTACTGCAAAAGAGATTTTGTCTTCTAATTGGTAAAATAATGTTATTAATTCAGTGAAAGAAAAATACAAAATTATAAAAAATTCTAACTTAAAAATCCATTTACTACAAATTGTAAGAAAAATTAGAATAGACAAATTAGTCTAATTTTAAGAACCTAAGAGATTGTTTTTTCTGTAAATAGAAAAGAATTTGGGGTTCAAACTTTGGGGACTGTGCTGCTGCTGCTAAGTCGCTTCAGTCATGTCCGACTCTGTGCGACCCCATAGATGGCAGCCCATCAGGCTCCCCCATCCCTGGGATTCTCCAGGCAAGAACACTGTGGGTCGCCATTTCCTTCTCCAATGCATAAAAGTGGAAAGTGAAAGTGAAGTTGCTCAGTCGTGTCCGAGTCTTAGCGACCCATGGACTGCAGTCTACCAGGCTCCTCCGTCCATGGGATTTTCCAGGCAAGAGTACTAGAGTGGGGTGCCACTGCCTTCTCTATGGTGACTGCGCTAGAGAAGTTAATGAGAGGGAAGAGTCTGGCAAGAGTTGAGTGAGTCAGGTGTAGTTGTAATAGCTTTATAGCACTGAAAGTTCCATCATTAAAGCTTGATTTTGATTAAGTTAGTTAAAGATTGATTATTAGAAGGGTTAACCGATTCTCACAGTAAAAATCCTAAGATGGTTGTAAGTAAGCCTTTCTTGTTATATCAGAGGAAATTCCCAAATCTAATTCTTATAATTTGACTAAGAACATGTATTGTATTTTAGTAAATTTCTTCTGAGCATCTACAGAGAATTAACCTCCCTCTTTCAACTCTTTCAGGAATCTGCCTGCATCTCTATTTTAGCACTGAGCATATTTTGTCTGTGTTGTGCTTAAGACTTTCTCTTCTTATGTTTAGAAGGATTTAGCCAGCAGGACTGCCATGTACTGTTATTTTTTATCAATTCTGTAAAAACTCTTCCCCTTTCTTATGAAAACAAATTATTAAAGATTTGCTCAATGTTAACTATCAGTCAAATATTTTCTGGCTTTCCTCAAAGTATTCCTGATTTGCCCTAATATGGTAAAACTACTTCAGAGAAGTAGCAGATTCTTTTACAACTAAAATTCAGTCATTTCCTTTATAATAATACATTCTCTCTCCCTTGATAACCATCTTCTTAGATTACAAATAAATCACCTAAATGTATTATTTATAACATAATAAAAGCTAAGCAAAGAAAATCGCTGTATGCTTAGTTTGCTCCTCAGTGTGTGTGTGGGGGGGGGGGAATCAAAGATATAGCTAGCTATTTTACAAATAATGATTTCATGAGGCCTTAATCCTGGAGGGAAAGTACTTTTAGTTAACTGCGTGTTCAGTCACTCAGTTGTGTCCGACTCTTTGCGACCCCATGGATTGCAGCCTACCAGGTTCCTCTAGGGAATTTTCCAGGCAAGAATACTGGAGTGGGTTGCCATTTCCTTCTACGGGGGATCTTCCCGAGTCACGGGTTGAACCCACGTCTTCTGCATTGGCAGGTGGATTCTTCACCACTAAGTCACCTGGGAAGCGCTTTAGTAAACTACATGTGGATCTTATCCTTTTAAATAAAAGATAAGTTGATAATAACCTCCAAACACCATCAATTACTCTCAACTAGGTAACTAAGAAGAAGGCTGAGCGCTGAAGAATTGATGCTTTTGAACTGTGGTGTTGGAGAAGACTCTTGGGAGTCCCTTGGACTGCAAGGAGATCAACCAGTCCATTCTGAAGGAGATCAGCCCTGGGATTTCTTTGGAAGGAATGATGCTAAAGCTGAAGCTCCAGTACTTTGGCCACCTCATGTGAAGAGTTGACTCATTGGAAAAGACTCTGATGCTGGGAGGGACTGGGGACAGGAGAAGGGGACGACAGAGGATGAGATGGCTGGATGGCATCACAGACTCGATGGACATGAGTCTGAGTGAACTCCGGGAGATAGTGATGGACAGGGAGGCCTGGCATGCTGCGATTCATGGGGTCGTAAAGAGTCGGACATGACTGAGCGACTGAACTGAACTGAACTGAGGTAACTAAAACAAAGAGAAAACTTCCAGTAAAAATACTCTAACACTCACCCTAAGAAACCTCTGGTAAAAAGCCTGAAGATTCTGGATGACAATGATAACCACCAATATAAAAGCCTAAAAGTAAAGATCTTGGTTCCCGATATAACTGGGTCTTATACTATTGAAAGTCTTGTATACACACATATATATGCTTTATAAGGAGAGAGAAAGCTCTATGGTGACTTGGTCTTCATTACAGTGGCCACCTGTTCTAGGTCAAAAAATCCCTGAGAGCACCAACGTGTTAAATGTGATGAGCTAAAAGGTATCTCCAAACAAATTCTGTCTAGGATCTAATAGGATCTATTATTTTGGAAGAAGTTATTTACAATGTCTGAAAGCTCGAGATGCTGAAGGAAGGTAATACTGAGTTTGATTAAGAAAAAGATGACAAGTCTGCTATAAAAGTGGAAGACGGACTGAATTCCTAAAGGTCCTGGAAAGCTTGGGTAACTGTGGCTGACATGTGGCAGAGGAAGTGGAAGGTGGCAGCAAAGGCCATGGGGATGCCTCAGATCATGGTTCAATATGTACAAACAGGTCGAATGCTACTGGTCAGTGGCTCCATTCTAAGCCTATGACATACACCTACACCTAAATCTAAAAACCACATAACACAATTTTTTATGATATCTGCTTATATCAGTGAATGTCAAAGAACCTAAAGGAGCTTTGCAAGACTTTATACTTGGGTGTCAGAAAGAAGAAAACTGCTCCTCACTAGCTGTGAACTCCTGAAGGGAGATGTCTGACTTTTCATTACTGTCACCACCGACTCTCTGCCTAGCTTAGGGCTTTTCATGTGGTTGGGGCTCAGTGTACCTTCAATGAAGAAATAAGATTTTATAGGACATGTATGTCCTGTATTAACTCATCCAGCAGTGGTTTTGCTAAACTAGACACTGGCTTATTGATTTGTATTTCTGGCAGAGAAGCTTTGTTTCTGTAATTAGCTTTTATTCTTCTGTGATTAGCATATAATAGCCAGAGCCTAGTTTAATATCCAACTATTTTTCCACAGATGACTGATCACAAGTAAAGCTATTAGAACAAAATTTCTCAAAAAAGTGGGGGAAATCATTATAAATAAAAAATATTTGGATTCTGAAAGTGACCTCAGCATCTTGGCAGCATAAGTCGTTTCTTTCAGTCCTCTCATTTACAATTCATCCTTCACACCAGACCAACTAGCAGACTTCCTGTGCTGCAGAAAGTAGACAGAATCCTGGAGGGGGCTTTGGGCCCAAAGACGGTGGTGAGCCGACCCTATCCGCAGTGACATGATGGGGCAGGGGTTGGGGAAGCAAAACTAGAGACTGAAATCCATGGCAGACACGCAGGGCATAGAGAACTTGTGGAGGTCAGCCAGACAGAGGGAGAACCAGGCACACCACTGGAGCAGAACAGAGACCAGCCTGGAGGCGAGGAGGAAGAACTCGAGGAGTCAGTCCCCCTCCCTCCCTAGGGCTCAGTTTTCATCAGGACAGTGAGAACTTGCCTCTCAGAGGAGATGGAAAGAGAAAGGGGCGAGTGGCTGACTGCCCCTCAGTACAGGTTACAACTGGAGGGACCCAATTCTCTCCAGCAGCGTCTGGATTTTTGAGGAGAAACTTCTATGACTGAGGGGAGGGAGAGGAAAGGAAAAGAAGCAGACGAGTATAACAGAGGGCAGGGAAGGTACTGTTACCTGCGTCTGCCTTGGACCCCTGGAAGCATCCCCACTTGAGGGTGTCCTCACTGGGCTGTGAGCATGCATGCAAAGCCTCCAGCGCTAAGCCCAAACCTCCCTCCACTCTGCCACCAGCTTTGCCTACAGCACTTTTTAATTTTAAAAACACTCCCCCACACCGCTCCCCACCCAGAGTGTAGCCCCAAAACCAGATCAGATAGAGACACCAAAAACCTGAGCTACAGCACCACCGTCTGGAAAACAAGGGTTTCTATTACGTTTACCAAAGTAAACAAGTAACTATTACTTTAAAAGCAACGGCAGAGGCACATTCCAGTCAAACACAATGAAAATCAGGGTAATATGGTATCACAAAAAGAAAATGATAGTTCTCCAGTAACTAAACTCAAAGGCACAGGATACTGTAATATAACTTATAAAGAATTCAAAATAGCTGTTACGATGAAATTCAATGGGCCACAAGTAAACTCAGAGCTTTCCCCTGGTGGCTCAGTGGTAAAGAAGCTGCCTGTAATGCAGAAGAACCAGGTTTGATCCCTGGGTGAAGATCCCCTGGAGAAGGAAACGGCAACCCACTCCAGTATTCTTGCCTGGAGAATCCCATGGACAGAGGAGCCTGGCGGGGGGCGGGGGCTGCATCCGGTGCGGTTACAACGAGTCAGATACGACTGAGTCACTGACACTTTCAAACTCAGAAAAGCAATTTGATGAACTAAAGAGTAAAACTAATGAACACAACGAATTCTTTACCAAAGAGACTGAAATTTTAAAAAAGAACCAAATTCTGGAGCTGAAAAATTCAATGAATGAGATGAAAAATACATTAGCTTAAGAAATAGGGCAGATCAGACTGGAGAAAGAATTAGCAACTTGAAAGATGGGAATTTAGGAATGACTCAGGAGTGAGGTAAGATTTTTAAAAAGTGAATAAACCCTAAGAGAGCTATCAGGTATGAGGATAAAACCAAATATACGAATAACTGATCTATGTAGAGGAGAAGAGAGCAGAGGGTATACTTAGAAAATAACTGCTGACAGCTTCTCAAACCTGGGGAAAGAACTTAGCATACACGTCCAAGAAGCAAAAAGAACATCCTATCACCTCAATACAAAAAGACCTTATCCAAGATACATTATAATGAAATTGTCAAAAATCAATGATAGAGACAGCATCTTAAAGGCATGGGGTGGGGGCATGGGGAGAAAGTAACCTATAAAGAAACTCTCTCTGGGCTAACAGCACATTTCTCAGCAGAAGCATTACAGGCCAGGAGAGAGTGGAGTGACACACTCAAAGTGTTAAAAGATAAAAGTTGCCAACCAATTATCTGTCAAAGTTATCCTTCAAATATGAAGAAGAAATAAAGGCTTTCCCAGCAAACAAAAACTGAGGGAGTTCATACAACTAGACCTCCTTGAAAGAAATGGTGAAAGGAATTCTTCAAACTGAAATAAAAATATATTATTTACTGACAATAAAAGAAAAAGTTCACAATACCCTGGAAAAGGTGAAAAACAGTCAGAATTAGAAAACTTTAACCCTATTAGAATGGTATGTTAACCACTTAATTATAGCATAAACGCTTAAGGAAAGCTGTTACAATTTCTCAATGAATTCACAGCACCAAAAGAGATAAATTGTGATCAAGACATATAAGTGCAAGAGTAAAAGGGTAGTATCTTTATAGACAAATAAAGATAAGGTGATACCATCACAAGAACTATTTTACTTCTGAGATGTTTTTTATGTAAGCCATATGTTAAACACAAAGCCAAACTCTAGTGTCATGAAAGACAGAAAAGGGAAGACTGAGTAAACGACTATGGAAACCCACCACATTAGAAAGATAGAAACAGAGAGGAAAAAAACAATGGTGATACACAATAACCACAGGGCATAAGGAAGAGGGCAGTGGTAAATCCTTTGTCAATAATCACTCTAATATAAATGAACTGAATTCACCAATCAAAAGACACACAATAACTAGATGGATTAAAAACAAAAGCAAAAACCCAACATTGCTCATGAAATACAAATCAAAACCCAATGAGGTATCATCTCACACCAGTCAGAATGGCCATCATCAAAAAGTCTACAAACAATAACTGCTGGAGAGGGTGAGGAGAAAAGGGAATCCTCTCACACTGTTGGTGGGAATGCAAACTGATAAAACCACTATGGAGAACAGCATGGAGATTCTTAAAAAACTAGAAATAAAACTACAACAGAACCCAGCAATCCCACTACTGGGCATATACCCCAAGGAAACCAGAACTGAAGAAGATACCCAATGTTAACTGCAGCACTATGTACAACAGCCAGGACATGGAAGCAACCTAGATGTCCATCAGCAGATGAATGGATAAGGAAGTTGTGGTACATATACCCAATGGAATACTACTCAGCTATGAAAAAGAAATGCATCTGAGTCAGTTCTAATGAGGTGGATGAACCTAGAGCCTATTATACCGAGTGAAGCCAGGAAGAGAAAGACAAATACTGTATATTAACGCATATATATGGAATCTAGAAAGATGGTACCAAAAATCCTATGTACAGGGCAGCAAAGGAGACACAGACATAAAGAACAGAATTTTGGACTCAGTAGGAGAAGGGGAGGGTGGGATGATTTGAGAAAAAAGAAACACATTATCACAGGTGAAATAGGTAGCCAGTGCGAGTTTGATGTATGAAGCACGGCACCCAAAGCTGGTGCTCGGTGACAACCGAGAGGGCTGGGATGGGGTAGGAGATGGGAG